>JAULKJ010283137.1:0-13019 GCA_032355405.1 Rubia balearica | reverse complement strand
TGCTTAGACATAGTGTAGTGTTTATAAATGTTTCCAAGCTTGTTGATTCTTTGTACTTAATTCCATTAATGGGTTACCTTTAGGCATTGAACGACCAAAGGGGTCATTAATTAGGTTTAGCGAGAGATATCGAATTCACTCTTGTAAACTACTATTAAAGAAGGGTGGAATATTTATCATCACAGCAAGTAGTAAAAGTGTTAAATAGATTATATGTTCAATGATTATTAAAAGGCTTGAAAGTGGAAGTCAGTCGCCCCTAAGATCCCATAATTCACGTTTAACATTGTTTTAGTGATTCTTGCTTAATTAGTAGATTTGCATGGTTTGATACTATAACTTGTATTTAAATTGATAAATTAGAAAACCAGTCCAACAACACCCCCCCTTCTGTGCTTATATATATATATATATGCACATCTTTATATCTAGCATAGTATTTACCATTATATGAGAAAACGCTTCGGAAAATCCCTTGTATATGTGGATGACCCCGACTTGCCATTATCTAGTTAGTTGTAGTTAAGTGCACTTTAGGGCTTAAAATAGTAACTTTGAGAGGTACGGAAATTATCTCCCAGGTGTTTCATTCCAATTTTATTAATGAAATGGCCCTCCAGGATTATTAGTTTTTCATCTTACTTTGCAAACAATACTCAATAACATTGAAATAAAATTCAATCAAAAAAATTATCGACTGAACCCTAAATTCATGTAAATAAATGTTATTCCAAATTTAAATAAATTAGTTTTAAAAAATTGTTAAAAAATCCTGGAAAACTAAAATCTGCGGTGAAGAACGATGGCATGAAAATCTATGTGCCCATCACCATTTACCAACTTGAAATAAAGCGTGTCCCCAATGTGGAGTTCCTCTTCAACAAGAAAACTATTAAATCCCTTGGGGGTCAGGGTCTTGAACTTCCTGTTCCCCGATTAGTTCATTTCTTATTCCCTTCCAATGCACCACAACAGAATGGGCAATTTGTGCGGTGGTAGGAGCTCTGACATCTTGTCTAGGACGTTACAAAAACCAAACTTAATAAATTTGAAAGTAACTTATAAAAATTTTTAATTGAACATGAAATACATGCGTAACAGGGAGAACTTGCCAATATCGGAATTGCGTCAAAGTTTGTCGAGGTAAGTGCGTGGAAAAAGTGTGCAATGATATCCTCGAATGTGGTCCGAGGATGATGATCCTCATCCGAATCTCTAGGGATCTACATAAGGCAACACAAATTTTATAATATAAATGTAAAATAATAAATTAAAAGGAATTTAAATCCCAAAATTAAATCACTCACCTCAATCGGAGCATGTCTACTCGAATCAACACCGTTGGCCATTATTCCGAAAATTTGTTATAAATTGGATTAATTAATATATTTTTTGGGTAAGGAGTCACACTTAACTGTTGGACCTGAAAGTGACTTGGCTGACATGTACACTCAATGTCCCTAACTGGTCAGCAAAATCGATTAGTTAAACGAGGAAAGTGTGACATCACATTCAAGCAGAGTTTGCATTGCTGAGGAATTAGAGACATCGTAACATGATCGAAAGAGAAGCGAAGAACTAGGGACATTTCATTCAAAACTAACAGATGCATTATCAATAGCAGAAAACTGGAACAAACAAAGGTTATGAAAAACAAAATAGCACTGGTTGACAGGTCATAATGTAAAACACAAATCCCTATGACATAGAGCCAACATCTGTGGGAACTTAAATACAAAAAACATACAACACATTGATACAAAATATACAAATCAAAATTAATGGGAAATATAAAAATGAAAATGATATAGGGACTTTAGGAATTATACCTTTGAAAAGATGGGTTGAGGAACTGCTGAAATTCGAGGGAAAAGTTGACTGCTTATAGTGATGTATGAGGTAGGCTCCATATATATAGTTGTTACGAATCTTTGTGAATTCCACTTCGGACACAACAACATAGCAATTTTTTCAACAAAATCAATATGTTAGACGACGTTGTAGCGACGCCATCTAATCTACATATAGGCCTCACTATTACAACGCACTAGCATGGAAACATGCCTATGTTTTACCAACAAGATATGCGACGTTGCATACCTATCATGTTTAGTTACATCAGTCTGGATTAAAGTGGTCCTCACTATTTTGGCTTACTAGCATAGAAACTGGGCCCGTGTTTGACCAAAACGAACATAATTCACCTTAATAACGGTTAATAGTATATTACTTACTACTAATCGAATTTTATAAATGAAATTTCATATTACTTAAGAATCGTATGAAATTTCATATTCTTGGTTTTTGAATAAATAAAATGATAATAGAATTATGTCGATCATAATTTTTAAAGCGACAGTACATGGAATCACATTGATTGTAGAAGATTACTTACAAGTAAGAAATGCATCATTCAAGAGAACTTGTGGAAGTATATGTGGAATAAGACCAGTTTGTTTATTATCCTCGGTTAGTATAAGTTCAACTTCAGATGTCAAAGTTTCTTTTCTAACCAAATGCAATCGGGTTTGGGAATGGTCGTGTATATTTATAATTTTGTACTTAGGTCCCTCCAATAGAGTGGGAGAACTTTAAATGAAAAATTGGAGATACACTTAACTAATTAACCAATTCAGAACCATAACGTTCCAATTTGATCAAAGATGGATATGCTGGGGTAATCATCCATCATTTTTGTTAGTATTCCATTTATACCCTTACGATCAACGTTATGAGAATGATGAGAAGCACCACATAGAATTGCATGAAATTTCATATTCTTTGTTTTTGAAGAAATAAAAAGATAATAGAATTCCGTCCATCAAAATTTGTAAAGCGACTGTACATGGATTCACAAAGATTGTAGCAGATTACTTCAAGTATGAAATATATCATTCAGAAGAACTTGCAGAAGTATATGTGGAATAAGATCAGTTTCTTTATTACCCTTGGTTAGTATAAGTTCAACTTCGGATGTCAATGTTTCATTTTGGGCCAATCATAATCTGGTTCAGGAATGCCAGTGTACATTTATATTTTTGCACTTAGGTTCCTCCAACAGAGTGGGAGAACTTGAAATGGAAAATTGGAGATACACTTAACCGATAAACCAATTCATGACCACAACGTTCCAATTTGGTCATGGACAGATATACCTGGGTAATCTTCTATCTTTTTGGTAGATACCATTATACCCTTACAATAAGTGTTATGAGAACGATGAGAACCACCGCATAGAATTGCATGAAATTTCATATTCTTGGTTTTTGAAGAAATAAAAAGATAATAGAATTCCGTCAATCACAATTTTTAAAGCAACAATACATGGCCTTACATAGATTGTAGTAGATTACTTACAAGTATGAAAGGCTTCATTCAGAAAAACTTGCAGAAGTATATGTGGAACAAGACCAGTTTTCTTTATTACCCTCGGTTAGTATTAGCATAACTTCGGATGTCAAAGTTTCATTTCGGGCCGATCATAGTCTTGTTAGGGAATGCCAGTGTACATTTATATTTTTACACTTAGGTCCCTTCGATGGAGTGGGATAACATGAAATGAAAAATTGGAGATAATAATTTGTTAATCACATTACAGAACAGTGTTGTTCCTGTTTGTGCATGAACGGGTCATCGTTAAGGGCTGCAATCTTAACAAGAAGCGTTTTACTACACTTTTCCAAAATTAGATTGTGACTATTATGTGCAAAGTCATAAAATTTTTTGTACTCACAACTATAGAACTGACCCCTCTGCGATGTCAACTGATTTGAATTTTCCAACGGGAACCAAAAATTTGAGGTGAAAATTTGAAACCAAAATACCCTTATCCATTTTTCATTTCAGTAACATTCAGTAACAACAAACTTTTCCCATTAGTAACACTCTTCCTTCAAACCCAACTACCTACCATATTTTCCATTTCACACCAATACAACCAATAAAGAACTCAATATTGCTTCTCTAAAACATCAACAAGTATACGAGGATTGAGCATCTCCGGGATTAAATTAGTTGTGGTACTTTTACACCCATTTCATGTTCCCGTCATTATTATCATACACCTTCTATATGGTTTTCTTTTCATTGATCAAATATTGGATATTTTCATATAGTATGATGATTGTGTAAGAAGTTCAAAATGCGAAACCAACCGAAGGCCTGTGCTGGTCCGTGTGGCCTGCATCAGTACGACCCTACATGGAACGTGTCAATTTGTGGGGCCTATGCCAGAACAAGACTGCATGGGCCATGCAGTACTGTGTCGCGTGCTCCGTGCTGGCACGACCGTACACGACCTGCGCCGATTTTCACTTGCCACACCAATTTAGGTTGCTTGACTTTTGAGGCTTATTTTGGGCCTTTTTCAAGGGCCAGTTCCTTACCACTATATATTTGGACCTATGTCGACTAAGGTTTAGGGGGATGTTCAATTTTCAAACTTCAAGGGTAGGTACGAGAGAGAAAGTTCATTTTTTCTCCCTAGGATATTTTCTCTTCTTCTCTTAATTTTTCCTTCCGCCCAAGGGCATTGAATCCAATGAAATGCCTATTTCTATGTGTTTGTGATTACTATATGGGCTTGTTCTTCACGTTCTTATCAATTGCATAATTGTTACACTAAGATTAGAACACACCATAGTCTACTATCATGTTAGCGCAATTATTGATATCCTCGATGGAAGGAAACCTAGATATGCTTGGGGTAGAGATAGTTCGGAACCATGTCGGTGTGTTCACGTGGGTTTCCGAGTAACCTTTACTATCTACCAAACACTAGTCTTATCCAAAAAATTAGCCCGAAAGGTTAAGAATAGAGGTAGCTAGAGTAGAAAACTATGATTAGCGATTTGCAACCTTAGAGCCATAGATAAGGTTCTTCACCCCCTGTTCCTTTTTAGGCCTAGGGAGAAGCATCTATTGTGTAGTGCCCGGGACGTAATAGCACTGGGGATATTCATATATACACAACATGCATGAATGTTGCTGCACTCCCCTAATTGCGGAGGCGGTACCGATGGATGATTACATGCTCACCCTACGTGACAGGTATGGGGAATTATTAACCATGAACCACACTACGTGTCAAGAACACTAGAATAGGTTTGTAGTTCTTGTATGTGATGGAATCAAGGATCGAAAAAACATATATCATGTTACGCAATTACTCCCCAAGTGCTAGTTTACATGGTTTAGTTGACTCTTAGATACCTAACATATCTGTGGACGACTCCTGCCTTATCACTATCTGCCCCTTTCAGTTTCATATTAGTAGCAATAGGAGAAACATTACAAATTTCTATCTTTGATCACAGCTCTCTCCAGTAATCGTAGATCTCCCGTAAAAAGGTTATTTATTAGCAATGTGGGGTAGAGGCAGGTCACCCAGGACACATGGTTTCGCAACCCATGTATGTTTTTCCTTACACGGAGCCTCCTCGAGGGTTACAACAGAGTAGAGATATTTCCTTTGGAGGAGAAACTAGAGATGCATTGGGAAGATAGTTAGATAGGTTGATAGGGCCAACGGGAAAGACTTCAGGGTCTCTCTTTAGCCCCATAGTGTAACCACATTTTGATGGCCAATGGATACAAAGCCATCAGAGGGGCTCAACACCTATGGAGGAGATTTATATCCACAGGAATTTATCCAAACGTTTCTCAATTTGATGAATTCTCAGAATTTCGATAAGACCTTGACTTGTAAACTTGTGAATAGCTACCTTAGAGGAAAGGCTAAGAAGTGGTTTAACAAGAAGCATAGAGGTTCTCTGCATTCATAGCGAGATTTCAGTGTGGCAATCTTAAATCAATAATTCCAGAAGAAGAAATTTACGAAGATGCTTACGGAGCTTTATCAGAAAAAGCAAAAACATGGAGAGTGTAATGCGGCATTCTATCATAGATATGTCGATGAGAGTCTGGAAGCTAATGAAGGAATGGAAAATGAGGTGATCCAGGGGTGCTTGATAGGAATGGAGGGCTTGGAGTTGTGTAAGAAGTTAATGGTAAAAACCCATTGAACGCACTAGCAGTTTCAGGAGGCATTGAAGCAACATTCAAAGGTTGAGGAGGCGACCGGGAAAAATAGAGAAGTAATGATGGAAAATCCTGTTAGCCCCAATGAATATTATAGGGAAAATCCAAAGGAGATGGCGAGGCCGAGGTTTGAAACATGCACACCGATGATGCGTTCCTGGGTGAAGACTTGGAGCATCCATCAAGGTGTATTTTGAGCACCTCTATCCATGAGAGATGAAAATGGGGTTGTGGCTGCGAGGAAAGGTAAACATAAATATTTTTAGCCCCATAGGGATTATGGTCACCACATGAACGATTGGCCCTAGCTTAAGATGGAAATTGAATGGTGTGAAATGGAAAGCCTTGTGAAGGTATCGATACTTCGAAGCAAATAAATGAGGGGAGAAATTGGTGATGAGGTTGAGAATAGGGCTCATTGAGGGCTTCAAGGTCAGAGACAGGAGCATCGGGAGGAGCTACCTCGAAATCAACCAGTGGAAAACTAGAACATGAGCGAGAGGAACCATGTAGTTCACAGGGTGATTAATGTCATCAGTGAGATTTTAGGAGAAAGGTTTTCGAACACAATTATCAAGGCTAACATGAGACATATTCCACCGGGAGAACCGATAGATAAGAGATTTCAACCAGACAAAACAATTACATTCTCAGAGGTAGATGCAGCTCCCAATCAGACCTCCACACAAAACCCATGGTTATTTCTGTGATGATTGGATCTTCTTTAGTTAACAGGGTGTTCATTGATGATAATCTAAAGAAGTTGGCCTCATCTTCTTTGGGATTCAAGGTATACCTCCTGATTCTAATCACCTTACTAGTTAAATTTGTGGATAGAGATAAAAGAGTGATGATATACTGTAGTTTTACGGTTGTCGATACTTATTCCCCTTATAATGTGATTCAAGAGAGACATTGGATGTGCCAAACTCGAGCAGTGTGGTCATTGTATCACTTAATGATGAAGTTCCCAATAAACAATACAGTGGCATTCATCTGGGGGATTAGGTGGTTGCAAGAAGTTGTAATTTGGCAACATTAATAGCGACGAGAAAGGTGAATAATGTTGCATCGATTCATGGAGAAATTTGGCCAGCTAATACTTAACATCTCCCAATTCGAAAATCAGGGACACTTAACGTGGGCAAGTTGATCCAGGGGAAGTGAAGAAAGAGCTAAAGACCTTGCTTGATAACTATGTCAATTTTTTTCTTAGGGTACATTGGATTGACAAGAGACCTAGTTCATTTGGCTATCAACTACTGGGGTCATCCATAGAGATTATCGAAATATAATAATCAACTATACACAACTGTGATTGGGTCGTCAATCCGACCACGTGTTAGGAATATGCAGTGTTGATGAAACAAGCATTGAGTGTTTTTATAACTAAAACAACTAGCATGAAATTAATTACGAGAATAAACTATATAAACTAGTGCTCGGGGAATACTTGCATAACCCCCGTGCGATTACGTCCCGGGCACTACACCACAAATTCTCTCCCTGGGCCTAAAAAGAAAATAGGGGGTGAAACACCTTATCGATAGCTCTAGGGTTGCAAAGCTAACCCTATTTTTCTACTCTATCTATCTTTACCCGCCACTCTTTGGACCACCTCGTCAGTTTACTAATGCATGGTCGATCATGACATTAACTATGGAAATATACGTGGACACATCCCCGTGCATCTAGACCCATTATTACCCCAAGAACATCTAGGTTTCCCTCCCAGGGAGGGTAACAATATTGCAGAAACATGAAAGTAGACTTTAGTGTATTCTAACTAAGTGTGACAATTATGCAATTTATAAGAACATGAAGAACAAGCTAACGTAATATGAAAAATCACATAGAAATAGGTTAATCTAAGAAATCTGACAAATTAGACATTAAGACATGAATAAAAATATAATCCCCAAGTTAAATACCTACTCCTTAAGCATTGAATCCAAATATTGCATTGGATTTAACACTTTTGGGCAAAACAAAAATAAGGAGAAGAAAGAAAAATAAGCTAGAGAGAAAGAAGAGTATTTTCTCTCTCTAACCTATTCTTAAAGACAAAAGGTGGACATAAACTAAAAACCTAGTATAAAAGGATCCAAATATATGGTAGTAGGTAATTGGGCATAAAAAGGGTAAAATATACGCCAAAAACCCTAGCAGCCACAAACGACATAGGCAGCGACGTCTGGCAAAAATCGAGCCAGCTGAAGACCCTTCATGCTGGTGTGGATTATCGGCATGGCATGAAGGAATTGATCTGGCATGGATCACGTACCTCATGGTGGCGTGCCTCACGTTGCCCAACATGGATCACCAGCTGGAATTCCATTTCTACTATTTTAATTGCGCATCCTAGATCGTTTGGCTCGGCCAATCGGATGGATTCTTATTTTTCTCAGTAACATAGCACAAGTTGTGTAGTTATTCACACCCCGTGGGCTGGTATTGGCATTAGTGAATTGAAATGACGCAGACCATGTGAAACGGAACGGTCCGCTCCAATACTTTGCCGAATTTTGGAGTGAAACAAAGACATGGAGCACGGGCAGCAGGGCTTGGTATGGTTTGTGCTGCAGGCCTCTGCTATGGCTCATGTTTCCTGGTACGGTCCATGCTAAGCGTTTGCTCGGGCTGTTCTGGCCTGCCTTCATGCCGGTTGGGCTGGCCCACATGTTGGCCTTGGCCGCTGACTTGTTTGCTCTACTATGAAAGAACCAATGATCCAATTTGAGATTTCTTGTAGCCAATTTTATAGTTCTCGAGAAGAGGAATCCAATAATTCTAGGCTCTAATCGTTCCTGTAACTTTGTACAATTCCAGGACAACAATTCCTCTGCTTCTTCCTTGGTCTTCATGCACTTCGAATCCACATTTTCTGGAATCAATTCCATTTGCTACTAATATTTGGAGTCCATTTCCGTCAATCTACTACCATTCTTGTGAATAGCCTGCGATATCTTCTACCATCCATGCGAATGGCCTTCAAAATCTTTTACCACCCTTGCAGATGGCCTTCTACAAAAAGATGATGACAATGTACTCAGGAGAAACCTACTAATGAAATCAAAAGGGAATATCTACGTGCCCGTGAATATATAGTGTCCATTAGGTTCAATTAAGTCAACAAAGCTCAGCATTTTGACAAAAAACAAAAAATTACCTTCTAAACCCTTTGTCATGTAAACCTAACTAAAACTAGCATTCAACCAAACAAAAGATGACAATAAATGTGTCAAATGCATTGTCTAATTCATGTATAAAGGTGCACATCAATCCCCCAACACTTAAACTTTTACTCATCCTCAAGTAAACAAAAATGAGAAAAGATCTAAGTAAAATGTAGAATGTAAAGAGAAGTTAGCCAATGCATCCAACTTATTCCCAAGCTACCCTATTTTCCCAAAGAAATAATAATCTCACAACTCTCACACTCCCCGAAGATACTAAAGTAATTTAACCACCAGAAACATTGTGAAAAAAAAGGTAAGCTCAAATGATAAGTGTTGAACTTGCTTACTCCACCAAATAGTCCACCAAAAGCAATCCAAGAGTTGTTGCCCAAAAAAATACCAAGGATAATCCAAAAGATCCTCAAATTAGTTGTAACTAAGGATAACTCGATATTCTCAAATTAGTGACAACAAAGGATAATGCCGAAGGATCCTCAACTTAGTTTCCATTTTCTCTCATTTTTCCTAGGATCCCTTTCAGGTTTTCATCCTAGCATTAACAAATGTTGAGCTCACCATCTCACTTTTTTCCACACGGCCTCTCATTTTTACCTAATTTTTTCAACTTAGTCGGGCCTAGCCTCTCATTTTTACCTTGGCCTTTCGACCTATCCGGGCTTTCTTCCCATTTTTGCCTAAGTTTCCCTTTCGGGTTTCCAACTTAGCCGGGTATATATATATATATTCATTTTCCCTAAAATGCTCTTTAAAGGAGCAATTAGCTACATAGAAACATGCAACTCAAAACAAGCCACTACAAATGCACACTAAACAAGGGTCAATTATCATCCAAAAAATAAACAACTAGTGTACGGTCTTAAATTGTATTTGGTGGTGGTTTAGGTGGTGGAGTGTAGTGGTGTCTAATGGTTTGGGGAAGAATGAGAGAAAAATGTACAAACATTGTTTTCAAAGAAAAACAACCTAAATTAATTTTTAAAGCTTGGGTTGCCTCCAGAGAAGCTCTGTATATGTATGACCCTAATGTTATCCATATGGTGCGGGTTTGTACCCTATCACCGCAGGCAATCACAAATGGAGAGACGGGGGTAACAATCTTCTAAGAGGAAGATATAGTAGATAATGAGTCAACTTTAGAGGAATTGGGTGGTTTGGAAGCTTAGCATATTCAACTGGATTCTATATAGTTTCCTCTAAGGGTTCCAAAAATGTGGGAGTTAATTCTGTAGGTGGAGGTTGGGGTGAAAATATGTAATATGATGAATTAAGCATAATCACTCCTTTCTCAACTTCTTCACTCTCAACAAACCACTCCCCAACTAGGGATGGTTCATTTTCGGTAAATTGGGTTTCTAGTTTGTTTACCCTTTTAATCAAATCACTCACTTTGCCTTCTACTTTCTCAATTGTTGAGAATAGTTGAGCTCTCAAATTTCTAATTTCTCTATGCAATTGTGATTATAGTAACTCACTACTCTTGGTCACATTAGCTATAGCTTACAAAATTTCTTCATGATCCGATATGGGAACTAATCCTAGAGATGAGTTTGGGGCATTGTATAGGTTGGTGAAGGCCAACTGTCAAACCCAAATTTTTTGTTTCCCGATGCAAATCCATACCACGAATTCGGGTTACAACTCAATCCCGAATCGGGGTAATATGAATGGGTACCAAACTCGACCCCATCGGCCTTAGGAACCAACAACTCCTACCTCTCTCTTATATTCGCTCAATAAAGAGCAAGACTTTGTAGGGTGGTTGTAATGACATAACATACAAACTATCAATTGTTGAGCCTCTCTTCACCACATTTTTTTTCAATAAAACTAATAACAAAGAAAACATACAAGTTCAGAATTATGATGCAAGGGTCCTCGGTTTGCACCAAGAACTCAAGCAATACCTATTCTAGAAAATAAAATATAGAAGAGCAACACTAACTACTAAACTAACATGTTATGCAAGTCAACTACTAGACCTTTAAACTAAAAACCCTACAACGGTTAAAAAATTTGACCATCCCCCTTCCGACATTGCTAATTAATGAACCTCCAGAGATCCACTTATAATTGAGAGGAGGTTGTGGATGAAAGATAGATATTTGTAATGTTTCTCCCATTCCTACTACTATGCTACCAAGATTGGTAGATAGTGGCAAGTACTAGGGTTATCCACAGAGTAAGGGAATCTAATAATCAACTACACATACCCATGATGGATTTTTCGATCCGATCACATGTTAGTAATAATCAGTGTCAGTGAAACAAGCATTCAGGGATTTTTATAACTAAAACTACTAGCATGCAATTAATTACGAGAATAAACTATATAAACTAGCACTCATTAGATTATTGATTTCATCAAATACAACTATAAGCCTATTATAGTGTTTCGACACGTGGTGTGATCGATGGTCAACACATACCCATACCTGTCACGTAGGGTGCACATGTAATCTTTCATTGGCACTGCCTCCATAATTAGGGGAGTGCAACGATAGCCCTACCTGCCGTTCAGATCTTATTCTTCACTGTGATATTACGATCCAGAGGCTACACCACGAATGCTTCTTCCTAGGCCTAAAAATACAAAGGGGGTGAAGCACCTTATCGATGGCTCTAGGTTTGAAAAGATAACCCTAGTTTTCTACTCATTCTATCTCTACCCGCTACTCATAAGACCAACTCGTCGGCTTACTAGAGCAGGGTCAATCGTAACATTAACAACGGCAACCTACGGGCACACAAACACGTTATTCCGAACCCATCGTTACCCCAAGCTTATCTAGGTTTCCCTCCCCAGGGGTTATCAATATTGCGGAAACATGAAAGTAGACTTTGGTGTATGCAAACTAAGTGTGACAATCATGCAATTTGTAAAAATATTAAGAACAAGCCAACATAATATCACAAATCACATAGAAATAGGTTAATCTAAGAAATCTCACAAAATAAACATTAATAGATGAATGCAAATATAATCCCCAAGTTTATTTGCCCAAAATTTATTGAATGCTATCCCCTAAGCATTGAACCTAAATATTGCATAGCATTCAATAATTTTGGGCAAAAGAAAAATAAAACGAAGAAAGAAAGAAAATTAATCTAGATAGAAGGAAGAGTATTTTATCTCTCTAACCTATTCTTAAAGATGAAAAGTGAGCATAAAATTAAACCCTAGTATACAAGGGTCCTTATAGAGTAGTAAGGAATTGTACCTTGAAAAAGGCCAAAAAATACACAAAAAATGTCACAGCCACAAATGGAGGGCACGATCCGTGCCAGTCGAGAACCCTTCGTGTTAGCGTGAGCCATTGAGTGTGGCACGGCCCGTGGCCTCGTGCTGGTGCGGCTGACTCAGTCTAGCTTGGGCCATGTGTCACGTACTAGTGCGCCGCTTATCGCCCAACACGGACCACCGGCTGAAACTTGTTTTTTGATGTTCTGAGTTTGCATCCCTTGTCATTTGGCACGGCCTTTCAGATGGAACCTCATTTTTCTTAGTAAAATGGCACGGGCCGTGTCATTCTTCACATCCGATGGGTTGGTTTTGACATTAATGACTTGAGAAGATGTGTTTTGTGAAACGGAATGGTAAGCACCCATACTAAGCTAAATTTTGGACTGGAACGAAGACATGGGGCACGGGCAGGAGGGGTTTGCACTGTCTATACTAGAGGCCTCTGGAATTGCCTATGTCACTTATCATAATCCATGCTAAGTGTTGGGACTTGTAATGCTAGCCTTTCTTCATACTAGTTGGGCTGGCCTCGTGCTAGC
>JAULKJ010283128.1:0-13019 GCA_032355405.1 Rubia balearica | reverse complement strand
ATGTCCTTAATTAGGAATGGATCACGCGTCCCTTTATGGGCCTCGAGTTAGACTTTAGACAATACCCTAAGCTCGAAACTCGCGGGCCTCGAAGAGTCGTGGCCCAGGTATCATCATTCTCACCTGATCCCAATTCTATATATATATATATTATATATATAACTGCCATACCCATATCGTCCAGTAAACTAATTTGGTAGTTTGCGCTTCTCTGATTCCTCTTTGTGTGTTTTTTTTGCGTCTGTTTGGTTTATGAACGAGTAAGTGCCGTCTAATCCATCGAGTAATGGGTCGAAGTAATATTTCAATCATGGGGTATTGAAGAGAGTTTTTCTATAAAAAAAACGGTGTACGCCACCACTGGGCGACCCAGCCCTCCGACGCCACATTGGGATTTTGAGGGGTAAGTCACGCTGACCCAACGCCAGGCACAAGCGGCGGGCTTCTACCTCGAGCAGCACCAGGGACCGGGAAGATGACCCGGGGAATAAACCCCAGAAAACCCCCCAGACATCCCCACACGATGCGTTCAAGGCTCGAACCCGGGATCTCTCCCTGTTAGACCACTCAGCCAACCGCTGGGGTACACACGCAGGTGTGAGTTTTTCTAATCATTGCGGAAGCTCAGTTGGACTAGCAACCAAATCAATATAATTTGCTGTGACGTCAAATGAAGCAAAAAGGAGTCATACCCCTTCTAGGTCCATCACAAGGAAAACGAAACCAAGATTCCCTTTATATGCACAATCCATTGAGCCGTCGAATCCAACAAGCAAGCATGTAAAGTGTAGCAACCAATCAAAACGATTAAGGTGATATTCATCACTACATAAAATATTTGTCCATAATACATGAGATATCGTGTGATGTATATATTTAGTATGAAGTTTAAGCATTCATTTAAATATATTGATAAAGAAGAATTCAAAACAGATATTTAGATGGTGAATTTGAAATGTACAGAAGTGTTGAAGAGTGAAGTGTTGAAAATCCTTAAAATCCAAAATTTATTCGTGGAACTTTTCCTCATCAATTTTTTCTCGAAATACTGACACCTAAAATCCACATTGAATCTATTAAATCGCCCTAAATCCTCTAAAATTGTGTTAAAAATAAATTAAACAAATCCTTCCACTATCGCCTCCTAAAAGTAAACCATGGGAAGTATTGATTTATGCTAATATGGTACTCCCTCTGTCCCAACTTATTTTGCAAGACAATTCTTCATTTAAGTATAAATTCGGTAAATAAAATTTGATATTTGAAACTACATGAGTTGAACAATACCATATATGATAATATTTTTGCTCATATATTTATTCAAATATGAGGTCAAAGTTTGATAGAGAATAGTGTCTGAAAAGCAACTATGCAATTTAGCCTGATACAGAGTACGAGGCCTCCCCACTCTAATAATTTCCCCTCCCAACCCATGCGTCGCTCAATCGCCTTCATCACCAAAGGCACATCTTTTTACTATTTCATCAAATTTTATAATCTATATCGTGGAATGTTTTACATAAAAATATTACTATCATAACTAGGGGTTTTAAATGGTTTATGAAATTCGACAATTCTCACCCTAGACAATCAACCACAAACACAAGGCTACAGATAAGTGTACTTAGTTGTCTATGAAATTAAATATATTTAATTATGTGTGAAGTTTGTGCATGAATTTAAATTCTTAAGGACACATACAAACATCAAATTCAAAACCAATAAATACCGACAGGCGGGATAACACACATGTAAGAACGAAGAAAAACAGAGCAAAAAACTTTCTTTTTAAAAAAAAACAAATACCCACCTTGGAAAAAATATAATCTCAATCTACGATGAATAAATACAAAAATTATATGATTAACCAAACTGTCACCATAAAAACAAGATAAGGGACATAACATACATAAAAAAAATGCTACAGATAAGTTCATTTAGTTGTCTATGGAATTAAATATATTAAATGTGCACTTTATGTGTGAAGTTTGTGCATGAATTTTAATCCTCAAGGATACATACAAACGATCTCAAAATTATTATTTATTATATTTTTATTAGTTTAATATTTTTAGGAGCTCAACACTATTCTTTTTTTCCACTGAATTTTTTAATGAGGTAGTGTGATTATTTAAATTTTTTTATTATTAATGAAGTCATAAATCGGCCATGTTGGCTTAGAAGAGTCTGGGTAATATTTTAATTAGGGTTAAGAATATTCAATTCTAATTTGATTAGAATTAGATTTGATAAGATTATATGGCAATATTTATTCAAGATTAACTTGAATAAATTTCAGCCATATATACTTATTTTATTTTAGCTATTTTAGTTAGATATAGTTTTACCTTTTTAAACCTGCCATAATTTTTTTCCAGTTTCTAACGGAAATTACCAAATCTTGTTCTGTTTCTGATTGGCTGAATTATACCTTATAAATTGGGGAAGTCATCCATGAAATTTTACACATTATTATCAATCAAAAATTAATATTTTTGAGTTTATTGGTTGAGAGCATTAATTTTCATTGTTGTTTAATCATGTGGGTAAATTAAGTATCAATTCCATTTGTGAACTAATCTTGCGGGCTAGTTAGTGAACAAAGAATTTTTAATTTGTGAGTTAATCTTGCGGGCTAGTTAACGGGTAAATTTTGGAGTTGAGCATCAATCTCGAGGAATAGTTGGTGATCAGTCAGTGCGACTTAGTGAGAGTTTGCAGATCCCTTCATTTGGTCAAAGATTTTAATTCCGTCATCCAGAGTTTTCGCAAGGAAATTCATATCACAAACATCAAATTCAAAACCAAAACATACCAAAAAAACACACACATGGGATAACACACATACAACAACGAAGAAGAACAGAGCAAACACTTTCATTTTTTTTTAAAAAAAAGAACAAATAACCACCTAGGAAAAAATAGATTCACAATATACGATGCACAAATGCTCAAGAATACATACATAAATCAAATGCAAAACCAAAATCTCACTACAAAAATCAAGAAAAGGGACATAGCATACATAAAAAAAATAGAACAAAAAACAAGAAAAACACGATGAACCAGAATATTCATGTACATTCATTCTGGTATTTTAATATTTCCAGATGAATGCGATGCCTCTCGTCCTTTGATAACTACTCCCTCTGTCCCGCTATAAATTGCTGAATTATTTTTAGCACGTTATCCAAGACACATGTTCGGCAGTTAATATCTTTACCTACGTATAATAACGACAAATAAAAAGTTACTTTTCAGAAATTACGTGTTACGACGAATTGAACAATATCACATATGTATATATTATTGTTCATATATCTATTCAAATATGCGGTCAAAGTTTGATAGAGCATAGTGTCCAAAAAGCAATTAAGCAATTTATAGTGGGACGGAGGGAGTATTCGGTATTACTAATAGCGTATGAGAAGTCAACTTTACGTGTTGGTCACTCATAAGTTTAGGGTTTCATTTTAAATGTGGCATTGGTCAACAATTGGTTATGTCGTCGACTTAACCTATTATAGGCCGATGACGGATGTCCGTGTCTTTCACAAATCTTTATTCTATTGACGTTGTCTGTGACTTTGTCACGTCATGTCATAACCGACAGCATCTGCGAACCATGGTTGAGGTTGCATACTACCAGTCTTGCAAATCCAAATGATTGATTATTTTATACATAATACCAATTTCTATAGACATGTCATTTGAGTGATATGAATTTCAGGAATTATGGCTAACAATATAGGATCCACAAGTTGTTCCCTAATAGAGGTGACCAATTTTTTGTTTAGTTTCCTACATTCATTTTATTAGGTTACTTATATTCTTATTTAACTAGTCATAATATGATAAGACCAATGTAGATCTTGAGTGATTCGGAAGAGGGGTGCTCACAATATTACTTCGGCAATACTACTCCACATTTCAATTGTACCTTGAGCCAGGAGAACTTATGTCAAGGCCCAGTATTATTAAGTCCTACCTGTTACACATGTATTTTAATTTTCATTTGACATCTTCTTTAAAATACTTTCATATATGTTAATTGTATTTTTCTATTTATAATTGAGTACATTCCTAGGCATATCGCACCACTCATACCAAAAGTTAAAACCCCTGTTGTGTTGAGGTGCTACGGAAGAGAGTGACACATGACCTACTCGGAGAACAGGAGGAGCAAGTTCACGTCCCCAAAGGGTTTTGGCGAGTTTCTTGATGCCCACGAACTGAGAAATGGGGACATGATCTTCTTTGAGCTGTTAGATGGTTCAGGACCGGTAGTGTTAAAAGTCATCATTGTTGGGTCATCATTTTAGTTTACTGCTTTATCGATTGAGTGGAACAAAAACAAATTCATTTGAATTTGGAATATTTATTTAATTTTAAAAAAATGTGTTTAATGTTCTTTAATGTTTAATCTATGGTTCTGAGATTTTATGCACTAATAATTATGCTATTTGCATATCTATCGGTTGTCTAAACTTTTAAAAGTACCATTCAAAACTAATTTCTAAAATTACGATCATACACAAAATTAAATAGACTTGTGTGCAATGAAAAAAAATTGTTTCAATAATTTTCAAACAAGAAAATAATTTTTATGACCACACTTTTTTAATAAATTCAAACTGTTGACCCAATTTTTACCTCAGCAGAGAACTATCGTACACAACAAGAAACATGAATTATTACCTCGCGTGATTTGCTACCATTTTACAGTCAAACTGGGACCAAGAAAATAAATGAGTGGATGATTTCTCTTCCATGTAAAATTTGGAGGATTTTACTGTTCAAGATTTTAAAACAGTTACAACAATCTTACTATTCAAAACTTTGGTTGATTGTCTTGTTGCAATAATCGAAAAGAGAATATGTTGTTGAGTTATTCAAGAGTAATATTATATTATTTATACTTAGAATAAATGTACATGAATATATTTTTAATTTATTCGGTATTTTCTCATTTGGTCAAAATTGGACTAATTTGTAGTCATAGTGGGCTGGGAAAATGTTAGGCTCATCCTCAATACGACCGACGTCAGGCAAAAAGTCATCCCATATCGGTTTTACCAACAAGACAACCAACATCTCAAACTCATGGTGGATTTCCTCGTAGTTCAAAACAACGTCATTTCAAAACATTTATATGTATGGTGGCCCACCTCAGAATCAGCTCAAACATAAAGGCCTTCAACTTTTCCTCGAATCACAACGGTTTCCCACCCATTCTTCTTCCCTCATCAAAGATATAAATTTTCTCAATTGTTACAACTTGTGGAAGTATTATCTTGTTAAAATTGTATTTGTTTAGGTGTTTTCTTGTAATCGTTTATCTTTTTGTAAGTTGTATAGCAGTAGAATTTGTGAACTTTATTTATGTTTAATGTTAAGTTACCCCCAAATGTTGTGCAATTGTTATATTTAAACTATTTTGGGCTTCCATCTTAAAACCAATTGGCACTAAGTAGAGGTGACCCAAGATTTGGGTTTCCTTCCTTATAAGAAACCGATGTGGGATATATCTTTCAACGTGCCCCCCCAATGTGGAAACACTCCACGACCCATATCGGGGCTAAATTACAAGGAATCCACACATCGGTCCAATAAAAAAAATTTGGGCCCATACCCAAAATATCGGCTCTGATACCATGTTAAATTTAAAGTATCAGAGCTAAAATCCTGAAAATTATTGAAATAAAAAAAATCACTTCTGCTTCCGCAACCCAATGTCGCCGCCGCTCAATCCACCGTTGATTTCACTGTCGCGACCTCCACGCCACCATTGATCAACTCCGGGTTGAAACTAACACCGCTAGAAAGCCTAGTGCCTCCTTCAATGCTCGTGCGTCGTTACCTGCATCTATATTTTTCTTCATGCTTCAAATAACCTGAGCCTTCTAATTTCTCTTGTTATTCTGAAAGGTGATAATTATTGTGAATGGGCCTCAGCTCTCCACCCGGAAAGTAGTTGCAGCAGCCCAAAAATTTGACCACCACTGGCATGGCTGCCTCTCTTGGTTCTTCACTGATCGCCGTTGACCGTTCAATTGTGGGATCCAATTTATCTGATTCCTGGTGAAATTCAGTTTAAAATCTTATTTCTAAATATAATACCACTGACAATAAGTCAGGTAAGTCTTCTTTACTCTGGATCATTGATTCCGGCGTTTCTTATCATATGTCCGGCGACAAGGAGATTCTTCTTGATATTATCCATGTTGAATCCGTTGATGTTATTCTCCCTGGTGGAACTATATGAACTATTATTTATCTAGGCACTTTACATCTTGCGAATATTATTCTGCCACATGTTTTTCTTATCCCTGAATTGCGTTGCAACTTATTATCTTCTGCTAAGTTACATGCTACCCTTAATTGTCTAGTTGTGTTCATCAAAAAATATATGCATATTATAAGATGTTAGATCGAGGAGAGTATTTAGCATGGGTGCAAAGTTGGGTGGGGTTTATTGGTTGCGCACCTTTGAAAAAAATTTCTCTACGACATGTGCACCAATAGCCTCTACCGTCTTCAGGTCCTCTATTTCTTATAGTCTTTGGTACCAGCGATTTGGTCATCCGTCCACTTCAGTGTTGCCTTATCTTTCTTCTAATAAAGATAGTTTTTTGGATTTTAATACCATTGCTCCCTACTAAATCTTTCATCGAACAAAACAATCTAGAAATAGTTTTTCGTTAAGTTTGACTAAAATTTCTCGTCCTTTTGAGTTGGTTCATTGTGATTTGGGCACCTTATAATTCCCCCTCCACTAGGGGAGCTTTTTAATTTTAACCATAGTTGATGACTACTCTCGAGCTATTTGGGTTCATTTGTTGTTACAAAATATGAGATTGCTGCCATATTTAAGGATTTTTGTGCTCTTATTCTCCGTCAATTTCGGTGCCACACATGCAGGGTTCAGGCGGACAATGGCACCAAATTTTTATCACTGCGGTCTTACTTTGTTGAATCAGTAATTTTATTTGAGACTTCATCTGTTGATACGCCTCAACAGAATGGTCGTGTTGAACATAAACATCGGCATATTCTCAATGTTGCTCGTGCTCTTTGCTTTCAGGTCATCTACCTATTTATTTTTGAAGAGAATGAGCTTGACTGCTACCTACCTGATTGATCGTACTCCTACACCTTTATTGGATGGAAAGACTCCTTACCAATTACAACATGGAAGAGAACCAAATTTCACTCTTCTCAACGTTTTTGTATGCTTATGGTTTGCTTCTCAAGTGCCTCGCCGTCGTGATAAATTGGCCTCTCGAATTCGTCGTTGTGTTATTCTGGGCTACTACGCAGGAAAGAAGGCATGGATTATCAATGATCATAACTCTCAATCTTTATTTGATAGTCATGACATTGTCCTTTACAAAGATCAGTTTACATACTCTCAAGTTTCAGATTCAAATCCCAAACCCACATCAGAAAAAAAATTCCATTATTAGACGATTCCATTTTTGTACCGCTTGCCACCACCCTATCTGTCACCGCTGTGCCGTTCGATCCATCCTTGCCGCCCTCTGACCGCCATCAGTTTTTCCGCATCTCGATCTTCCATAGACTTCTGTGCTGCCCACCGCTCCAATTCTGACATCGGTTGTCGCCGTTATCCTTTGCCGATCCGGATGCGCCTCATTTGCAGGACATCCCCATCGTGACGCCTCTCGAGAGCCCAAGCTCAGCCTCTCTTTAGGTTCCGTCGCAGCCCCTGCTAGCTCCGAAGAGATGGTTTCTGAACTTGAGTCGGAGCAAGCGCCTGGTCCCACTCGACAGAGCTCGCGTGTTCATCATCCACCTGCTCATCTTCAAGAATATGTTTGCACAGCCATCTCTAAGAATCCCCCAACTGCTGCTTTGCCCTCTACACCTTCGTCACTGCCCTCAGGTATTACTTATCCTATTGCTGATTACGTTTCATGTGATAAGTTTTCGGTTTCGCATTCTAAATTTTTTGGTGCAGTGACTTCTAGAACAGATCCTTCTTCTTGTGCCGAAACTTCTCATTTCGGGTACTGGCAAACAGTAATGGCGGAAGAAATTGATGCACTTGAACGCAACCATACTTGGGTTACTATTTAATTTGATGACTCTGTCTTTGAAGGTACTGTTAAAATTTCAAGAAAATGTTTAAATTTATATGAATAAAGTGGGTCTTAAATTAAAACTAAACTAAGGTACTAATAAAAATTTATATACTTAATTAACTAAAAAACTAAAAATGTTTTTTTTATATAAAAAAAAGTAGGGCAATTGCCCTACCTTGCACATGGGTAGCTCCGCCCCCTGACCTGTGGAGAGGTGGGGGTGAGAGTGCAATGGTAACGGATGATGGAGGTGGTTGGGCTTGGTCAAAGAAGAAGAAGAGGGACGGAAGTGGTTATGTAATTAAAATCAAAATTCTCAAAATATGCAAAGTTATTTTCACTCTCAATTTGGTTACTCCCTTCATCCCATTTTAAGGTGCACATTTTGACTTTTAACAGTTGACTTGAAAATGTTTGATACATCCTTAATATCTTTCACCAATGATAATTAATACTTGTGAAAAAATAATAATAAATTGAAAATATATGTGAAAATGAATCTAAGAAGAAGAGGGACAGAACTAGTTTTGTAATTAAAATCAAAATTCTCAAAATATGTAGAGCTATTTTTACTCTCAATCTGGTTACACCCTACGTCCCATTTCAAGATGCACACTTTGATCTTTACCAGTTGACTTGAAAATGTTTGATGTTTAATATCTTTCACTAATCATAATTAAAACTTGTGAAAATTTTATATTTTGAAATTATATGTGAAAAGGAATCCCAGAAGAAGAAGAGGGACAAAACTGGTTTCGTAATTAAAACCAAAATTCTCAAAATATGCAAAGTTATTTTTACTCTCAATTTGGTTACTTCTTCTGTCCCATTTCAAGGTGCACACTTTAACTTTTAACAGTTGGTTTGAAAAATGTTTGATCTTTAATATCTTTCACTAATGATAACTAAAACTTGTGAAAAAGTTATATTTGAAAATATATGTGAAAATGAATCTAAGAAGGGGGACAAAACTGGTTTTGTAATTAAAATCAAAATTCTCAAAATATGCAGAGTTATTTTTACTCTCAATTTGGTTACTCCCTTCATCCCATTTCAAGGTGCACATTTTGACTTTTAGCAGTTAACTTGAAACATGTTTGATCATTAATATCTTTCACTAATGATAATTAAAACTTTTGAAAAAAATTATATTTTAAAAATATATGTGAAAATTAATCTAAGAAGAAGAAGAGGGACGGAACTGGTTATGTAATTAAAATTAAAATTCTCAAAATGTGCAGATTTATTTTTACTCTCAATTTGGTTACTCCCTCCGTCCCATTTCAATGTGTACACTTTGCCTTTTAGCAGTTGATTTAAAAAATATTTGATCCTTAATATTTTTCACTAATAATAATTAAACTTGTGAAAAAATTATATTTTTAAAATATATGTGAAAATGAATATACAATATTGTATAACACAATAATATTTATACTTATATATCAATTTGATTTTAGGGTAAAAGTTATGAAGTTTTGACTAAATGAATAGTTAAATTGCAACTTGTAAAGGGATAGAGGAAGTAATAATTCAGTAACTAACGGTAAAGGCTCCAGATTTAACTGTTTGATCGGACGAAATGGCTATGACTGTTTAAATAGTTTGGTGGCTTACCGTGTTTTAAAAAATGAATCTCCAAAAATTAACGGCGGAAAGAGTTTAGTGACCAAAAAAAATCGTTATCCCTAATTAAATTCATGTCACCGTTAACATTTAAAGAACATATTACAACCCATTCTTGGGAATGCAGGTAATTGTCATTCTTCGGATGGAGAAGTTAATTAGCCATTACATATGAAGGTGTTGAAATGCCAAAGGTAAACTGGATTATGTTAATTACCAACAATCGGTGCTAGGCTATCCAAAAATCAGTGTCTAAGGAAGATCTCCCTAGTAGTACCAGTTAGATAATACTAGGTAATACTCTATGGGCCATATACATAGGGTCCATCTCAGTTTCTAATAGAACTTCAGAGGGTTGGGGAAGAGTGGTTGCAGTTAGAGGTTTTGCATAATCAAACTCCCAAATTTTGATAGGGAGAGGGACTTGCAGTTTATGGGTAGACAACTGGCTTGGGGATGGTCCTCCGTGGAAGAAATGGCAGCAGGCAAGAGATATCCCTTTCCCCTATCTTCAGGTAAAGGAAATCCTGCAACAAAAAAACGTTTATCTGCCAACTCTTGATGGATTATTGCCTGACTAGATATTGCAAAACCTCAAGAAAGAAGTCATCCTATCAGACAATAACGACGAGATGGTATGGAGACCAACACTTTTAGGTAAATTTTCACTCTCATCCGCAATCCAGCGGCTGAGAAAGAGAAGAAACCAAGTTCAATCACCCACTAAAGTTTGGCACATGTATATCCCTTCTAAATTCTCTATTTTTATGTGGAAATTGATAAATGGCATCCTGCCATATGATAACGTTCTTTAAAAAATGGGGATAGTTGTAGTTTCTAAGTGTGCCCACTGTGATCACATAGACACACTTACACATTTTTTTAATGACTGCCCAGTTGCATTACAAGTATGGGATTATGTTTTTCAAACTATAGGCTTCCATGCTAGATCTTTTAATCATATTTTTGAAGGTTATCTTGGATATGGTCATGCCAGTTAGGCTCAACAACTAGCATTAGGGTTATACACACTTTAACAATTGTTGCTTGTTGGATACTATGGAAGTCTAAGAATAATCATGTTTTTAATGGTGTGGCTTACATTTTACAGTTTATTATCAAGCAAATTAATTCCCTCTCAGCCCAAATTTTGGACATTAACCCACTGATGCATTATGAGGACTGTCAAGAGTTCATCTCTTCTGGGCTTCTGCCATCTCTAATTAAAAACATTGGAAAAAAACGGTGGTTACATAGAGGCCTCCTGATCAAGGCTTCAAAGTAAATACAAATGTTTTATTTAAACCTAACTGTGTATCTAGACTTGGTTTTGTTATCAGAAACTCCTCTGCAGGCTGTATATTTTTGGCATTTAAAACTATCCAAGTTAAGGACTCATTGTAGACCGAACTATTTGCAGCAGCTATAAGGGCTATAAAGGTAAGTATCGAACATCATTTTCTACCTCTAATTGTGGAACTGTATGCAGGCCATCAAGGTGTTAAAAAGGAAGGAAAACTCACCCTGGAAACTGAAGACGGGACTTTGAGACTTGTGGAATTCCATGAACACACTCCAGATCTGCTTCCAACATACTCACACGGAAGGCAATCAAGTAGCACATGAATTGGAAACAATAAAGGAGCATAACCTAGACCTCTCCTAGCTACATCAAAGGGATCATGTACAAAGAGTTTTGGTCGGGGATTGGCTCAGTCTTCCCAGCATCCGAATTGCACTATAGGATCTAACTTTTAAAGGCTAAATCTGCAATAGTTAACATAAGCACCTGGCCTATAGCATGGATAATACTGGGGTGGAGTCCATTGCTCATAGGAATCGTGCAGATTTTAACTACAGAGATTACACTAATTTAGGTACTCTAGATTACTAGCCTAGGATAAAGTCTTCTGTTTTGAAACAACTGTATTGCTGGCAGATCGATATTGCTCACAGGTTGTTCAAGTTGAATACAAACTTGAACTTTTGTAAAACATTGGTTTTATTATGATGGTTTAGGAAGCCAATATATATCCCCCACCCCAAGTGGTTTAACATAATAATAAAAAGTTAGATAATACAAAATGAATTTCAAATTTTTAGAAATTAAGCATACCCCCTAATACTGATTCAACTTCCAATCAGTCCATGTATCGTATCCTTGAATTCCTACCTACTCCACCTTTTTAAAATTCTTATGGCTGAAACAAATGTCCATGCATCGTATTCTTGGAATACCAAGAGTATTGTATCTCCATAAACATACGTATTTTAAAATATCTAGCTAATTACTTACTTCGATAGAATACATATTAGGGCATTATGTAAAAGTGCAATCCTTGTATTTTGTTTGTGTAATATTTGTTAGCTATTTGAATGGTTGTAACTTGTAATATACACAAGTAGTGGTGTCAATTCGTGTGATCGTGTCGGGTTCGTGTCGGGTTAGAAACGGTTCAGGTTAAAACAGGTCGGGTAAAAAATGTGTCAATTTTTAGTTGTCGAGTCATCGTGTTGGGTTACTGTCGTGTCAGGTTGATACGGTTGAATTTTTTCCTTATGTCGGGTTCGGTCAGGTCGGGTTACTGTCATGTCGGGTAGATACGTGTTGGATTTTTTTCTCGTATCGGGTTCAGTCGGGTCGTTTTACTATCGTATCGGGTTGATACGTGTTGGATTTTTTTCTCTTGCTGGGTTACTGTCGGGGGTTGCTATCAAGTCGATTTAAAATGGGTCTGTTATTTTCTTCGGGGTCAGGTCGGGTCGGTCGGTTTATTATCGTGTCGAGTTATTGTCGTGTAATTTTTTGCTTGGGTTAGGTCGGGTCGGGTTGGATTGAATCGGGTTCTTTTCGGATCGGGTGAATGTCGTGTCGTTATTTGTACGAGTTGATTTGCAATCGGGTTTGATCATATTATTATTTTTATTATGTTTCATATTGGATTCATGTATATTTGGTTCATTCTAGATCAAGTTTTCATGATACTTGTTTAAATTCAAGTTGATTCTCAATCAACTATTACATTCATTTGTACATGATAATTATCATTTGGTTCATTCATTTGTTAATTTTTTAAATAAAAACAAACATTTATAATTAGATGCAAACATTTAACTATAATCATTAACAAATAACTACTTTGACTTTCACTAATCAACGGTCATCCGTTTTTGACTTTTTATATGTAATCACTAATAACTACGTTCACTTTCACTAATCAACAGTCAACCATTAGTTAATTTTCTATATATAAGCACTAATAACTATGTTGAATTTAACTAATCAAC
>JAULKJ010283120.1:0-13020 GCA_032355405.1 Rubia balearica | reverse complement strand
ACCCAATCAAGCAGCCCAAAACTGCATCTATCCCAGATGCGACCGCATCGGAATAATGCGGAGGCGCCGGATGCGCTCCGATGCTTTCCACATCCTGGAGATCGCGGTGCATCACATCTCCGATGCGCCCACCCACCGCATTGTGTCGCATCACGCATTATGCGGTCCGATGCGACCACATTTTAAAACCAACTTGTTCCTATGGTTTACTGAGTGGAATGTCAATTCGCAGGGTACAACCATTACGGTTCGAACAACTTGATTGAAGAACCATGTAGGTCTGCTCATCTAGCTGCAATGGACAAGAAGGTATAATGAAGATATGGCCTTCAGCCGTGCAGCTTGAGAAGGTATAATGAAGATATGGGACCAAGTTGATTTTATCAAGGTATGACGTTGCTATTTGTGAGTTTTTATAATTATCAGTCTGGAGCCATTCCTTCTACATAATTTGTTTTCTGTTAAACATTAGTTTCCTCTTGAAACCTGTAGATAAGCGACGATGAGATTACGTTCCTGACTGGAGGTGATGATCTTTACAATGATGATGTGATGAAGAAGCTTTTTCATCTGACTTTGAGTCTTCTACTAGTATCTGAATGTTCCGAGGGCTGAAGATGCTACACTAAGGTAAGCTGGAAAGTTACACTATGCATGCACCATGAATAAAATCTCTTTGTACTAGTTCCTGTTCACCTTACCTTCTTTTCTTAATTTGATTAATCCACTGTAAAGCTTTTGTACTTGGAGGATGTGTGTAGTATTAACCAGACTAAATTTGCAGAGATTTGAGGGACGAGTTCCTGGTTAGAAAGTCAATGCTATTGACACAAATGGCGCCGGTGATGCATTTACTGGTGGGCTCTTGAGCAAATTGGCTTCCGACATGAATCTTTATCAGGTAAGTCAGTATTATCAGTTAGTGAGATTGTTATCCCTTTTCTAACAGGCTATGAGAAAATTTTATATCACAAAGTAAGTTTCTAAATTGCATACATCTGATTCATTTTTCCATGCTTCTATTGAGCACCCTACTCTTATCCTGGACAATATCTTTCTTTTTGAAGTCATGCATGTTTAAAACCGGTAATAGGCTTAACAACCATCCTCAAATGCTTTTCTGCTATCATTAAATAGCATTTCAGTCCCAAAGTGCACAGCAAACATAAGTGTATCGGATTAAAAAGTACCGAAGCCTTTTGCTTCAGCCACACAAGTGTAAGTCAGATATTTATGTACCCGATCAATGCTTCTGTTATCTTTAGGTAAAGGTTAGTTAATAAAGATTGAAGTGAGTACTGAATTATTGATTTAATAAAGGTTAGTTACTTTGGTGGCTAACAATGTTGCAGGTATGGTTTGTTTTTTTAGTTTTTCTTTTTCAGCCCAAGAAGTAACATGTCTCTAACCCCCAGACTTAGCAGGTAGGGAGAACAATAGGAGTCCAAAGAGTACCATTATAGTTATTTTTATAAGAGCTAATTACTAGAAGTAACATGTCTCTTACAATTCTTTAGATTATCCAACTTCCTTTCCTGTTGATCTAATAATATTTCTTTTTTCATCTTTCTTTGCTGAAATTTCTTAATTTCTTATGAATGGATTCTCAATGATTTCTGGCAGTCATTTTATTCAGCTATGAATATCTAAATGCCTGATATTGTTAATGTAATATCCTAATTCTGTATGGAAACCAATTTACATAAATATTTTTTGTAGTATTTGCAAGAAAAAATATTTTAGTAAATTACTCAGAAATACTTTCTGCCATCAATGTTCAATTTCTGTATAGTAAAAGTGTCCCAAGAGTACGTGAGCAAATGCTGTCACGCACCTGAATAAATCTATACCGAAAAAAATTCGTGATGTGTTGTACGGGTGGGCATCGGTTCAGTTTTCAAATGTTTCGATTTATCCGGTTCGGTTTAATTGGGTTGATCTTTTTCAAACCGAAAATCTAATCATATTTGGAAAAATTAATGTGGTGCAACTTATTTACCTCGTTCTTTTCTGTATAGTGTGCTTGTGAATTTGATTTTGATTGGATTATCAATGTGGTGCAATTTATTTACAACGTGCTTTTAAATGATCTTAATGGTAAATGTTTGTGCACCATGCCAACCTGTACGTCATCTGTTTTAGATTTATTAGCTCATCTACCTTTAGTATTCTAAAATGAGTATTGAGGACCATGTTTATAGTATGAATGTTTCTTTAGGCTGCTTCGTTATATATAGTAGATTTATTTTGGTGATTTAGGCTGCTTCGTCATCTATAATTTAATAAGACTTTTTTATTTTACCTTGGAGATTAAATTACACCATTTGCATGTTTCGATCTGCTTGCTTTATTATTGAACTTGATATTGGTGAACTGTTATATGAGTCTACCCTACAGTGGTTATTTATTGAATTTACAATAATTTTAAGTTCCAAACTCAGTAGTCATTAGCTCTTTTGGATCACACTTGTTATTGTAGTTCACTACAATAGTAATATTTGGATCACACTTGCTATTGTAGTTCACTACAATAGTAATAGGGCCAAGAGGAGTTCTGGATACTTTTTGCCCCTTTGTGTTATCTTGGTTGTTTAAGTAGAGGAATCACTATTGATGCTATGTTTCACTTTTGAGTAACACACGTGCTTTGAGTAGTTTTGCTTCAATTCTCACACGTGGCATGTCCTCTCTACTCAATCTTCAGCCAGGAAGTTAATTATATATGCCTGCATTTTTAATGGTTGTGTGTTTACTACAGAGAACAACAATTTGACTGGAACAGCTAGATATGCAAGTATGAATACTCACCTTGGCATTGGTAAGTTGCTAATATTTCCCTTACATTGTCTGTTGATAATTAGAAATCAGCTTATATTTGTTTTGTATCTTAATGATGCAGCAGCAACGGAGCGGAGGTTTAGAACGGATCTTAGGTTTAGAACTTGGCTTTAGGGTAGAAAAAGTATTGAGTTTATGGCTGTAGTGTAGAGGAAAAATCTGTGGAAACTAAAGAAAATAAAGATAAATTTAGGAATCACTCTTAAACCCTCGGCGTCACACCTTGGGATCTTTTAGGCATCGCACCTAAAAGTTAAGCTGCGTCACACAACTCCTAATCACGATGAAAATCGCAAGAAATTTTATTAATCTGAATCTATATCTATTCCTCCTTGAGGATACATTATTTATATACGAAACGGAATTCCCTTCTAATCTTACTAAACCAGAACCAAAGAAAATTCCTAAAAACTAAAAGGAAACAATATCAAACTATTTTTAAAATAACTGACACATTATGAAAATAAAAACTAACAAATAAAAACCTTCTAAGACCATGAAATGCTATTCCTGGTTACTGTTTACGTGAAGAGTATTCTGGAAATAAACTATTTAATTCCTATTCTCATTCCTCATCACTTAACTGTTGTGTTTGTTTGCAGAACAAAGTCGAAGGGATGGCTTGGAATCTCTCGGATATGTCCTTGTGTACTTCTTACACGGGAAGGTTTTGTTTAATTCTTTACCCCCTTCAGTGATTATACTCTTTTTGTATGCGCACTGACCTGCTCTGAATTCTGACAGTCTACCTTGGCAGGGCTGAAAGCTGGTACGAAGAAACAGAAGTACGACAAGATTAGTGAAAAGAAACTTTCAACCTCCATAGAGATAATTGCTCTGCTTCAGCATTTTTTTAACGTTCATTCTCACTAGTACGGAGCTAACTTGCAGGTTGGTTTCTTTATGTAAGATCTATTCTGGGACTATCCTACAAAATTTGCATTTCATTTCCAATTTTGCCGCTCACTGAGGTTTGATGACAAACCGGATTATGCCCATTTTAAGAGTATTTTCGTGACCTTGTTATTCGCAAAGTTATCTTATCATACTCATCCCCTTTCCTCAGGTTTTTAGTTTGATTATGTATTTGATTGGACAATCTTAAAGTCTCCCTCTGTTCCCTTATTTATGGCCCCCTTTGACTAACATTTTTTTCATAGCATGTTTGACCATCTATAACTTTTATGTTTTACAATAACTGACATCGTGTGAGATGTCTTTGGATTCTTTGTAACGCGTAGTTTCTAAAAAGTAAAATTTTATACTCCGTTATCGTATTTAACTTAAGTTATCAGAAGTCAAACATACCTTAAAAAATTTTAGAAAAAAGGGAGACATAAATAGAGGACCAGAGGTAGTAGCAATTCCAACTAGCCCATCCTCCTTCTCGCGCTTTTGGAAGTGCCACTAATACCGTATTTTCTTATAAACTTAACTCCAAAACACTTAGATGCTTAATGACGTTTTCGTACAGGGTGGCGCTGGAACTAGTTCAGGAATGCAGCATGCAGTTCCCAACCTAGATAAGCAGCCAGGTACGTTACTTCAAAGGGTTCTTTCTTGATAGCTGCTCATGATCATACGGCGGTTTAAAACAAGACTCTAGAGTGTGTCGGCTGACTCCCCTGTATTCTGTAGGCCGACACTCTCTAGAGTCTTGTTTTAAACCGCTGGAATTTGTACTTTTGACTCCCCTGTATTCTTATTTTTACCTTTTCACTATTCACTTCGTAGGTGATGAAGATGCCAGGCCAACAGGTTGGTCAGGTAGTTTGCTTGCATTCAAGCTACACAGTTGTTGAATTCGTCAAGCTTCACTAGATTGAAGAGTGGCTGGAAACGATTTGTCCCACTAGCAAAGAGGTATTTCCATTTAACCTGCAGTTTAAAATTTATTAAGTGACGATCCTTCATTTTGTTAATTTTAGATCCTGTATGTGTTAGAAACTTTTAATCCCTTGCATGTGGAAGATCATTACTTGTACAGGTATGGTTGGATTTTATTGTTGAATTTTTAATGTGTTTTAGTGTGACTAGGAGAGGATAAGGACTTTTGATGAAATTAGTGAAATTATGTGGGTCGATTAGTAATTACAAGAAGTTGGCATGCTGAATGGCAAATATTGGAAATGGGCATACTGAATTCTAACTGATGAAATTTTGGTGAGCTTTTATTTTTTGGAAAGATTACATACAAGCAACCAAATTACATATTAACATTCTAATCTAGAACCTAACTAGGAGACACTACCAAAATTTTGGTGAGCTTAATTGTATTTAATTAAAATTCCTTTTTTATTCTACAGTTTCATTTTGCGATGCTTTCAGCTGTAGTATCATTTTGCGATGTTTCCATGTCATAATTTTCATGATGCTTATGCATGTCGCAAAGCTGAGTCACGCATCAACGCGCCACAAATATATAACGTCACATTATTTTAGTTACACGCCGAATAGAGATACTTTAATAAAGCGTCACTAATAATTTTAGTGACACTTTTGAGTGTCACAAACGGTCCAAATAAGTGTCATGAGTGGAAGTTTTTTTTGGTAATGGAGGAACAAGACCAAAAGGATCAATACAATGGAAGCAAAGAATCAATGTGACGTTTGACTGGAGGCGTTTCACCAGCTATACGGCCAGAGATCACTTAGCCAGGCATGACCGCATGAGATTACATAGGACCCAGTCTCTCCCAGATTTCCAGTACATGCGTGGAAAACATGTTTTGAAGAACAACTTCACGAGGACTTAAAGTAAGTTACTTGACTGGCACAGAATTTTAGCTTGCCTCTCTGGACAAGTTTGGAATTTCAGATAGCATGTAATTGAACAAATGGTTTGTAGAAGTGTCACCCTCTTATTTTGCTATATCTTCTTGAGCATTAGAATGGAAATTACATCAGAGATTTGCATTCCTTCTCTCAAACTAGAACAAACAATGCATCCTGAAGTATGTGAATCAGCAAAAGAATTTGAAGAGAAGAGGTTGATGGACCTCACACTACACCGAGCTGCAAAGCAAGGAAAGCTTGATGTTTTCATCAGGACCCTTGAAGAGGTTGAAAATAAGAGTGTGCTTACGCGCTCTGCTATCTTCAATATGGCTAACCCCATTGAAAATACATATTTTCACATCGCCGCACACTCTGGGAGTAGGGAAATTGTGGAATGGATAGCTTGTAATTTTCCGGCTTTGCTCTGGAAACAGGATTCTAATGGAGACACTGCGCTACACCTTGCTGCAAGAGAAGGGCACCTGGATACGGTTGAAGTACTATTAAAAGTTGTGAAAGACTACGAGGATCAATCTTGTATGGAGTCGGTGGGTGAGGCACGGATTGATGAAACCTTATTGATGATGAGGAATGAGAAGGGAAACACAGCCTTGCATGAGGCTTTGGTGAATTCTCGAGAGGAGATTGCATGTCGTCTGATAAAAGAAGATCCTGAAGGAGGGTTCTTAATCAACAATAAGCATGAAACCCCCCTATGTCTCTCAGCCAAAGCTGGGTATGCGAAATGCATTGGGCTGATACTTTCAAACCAGGAGCAGCTGAACAAGTTCATTCATCAGGCGAAAACAGGAGATGCCGGGAAATCACCGGCGCATGAAGCCATAACTAGCAGGAGCAGAGGTAATGTTCATCAGATTCTGATTCACCTGCCTACCTACTTATTTGTAGATTTGTTTTACTTCATTTCTCTTGTTTACTACGTGTCCTTCCATTTGCTTACCCTGATTTCATATCATATATCAGATATCTTAAAAACCATGTTATCAGAAGAACCAAGATTCCTCCGTTTTACGGATGAGGAGGGAAGATATCCCCTCCATTATGCATCATCAATAGGTTATAGAGAGGAGGTGAGTTTGATACTGGAAAAGTCACCCGTTGCGGCGATTGAGAAGGATAAAAATGGCTTGTTAGCCATTCATTGGGCAGCAACCATGGGTAAAGTGGATGTGATGACAGTGTTGCTTCTGTACTGGCCCCATCCCAAGGACTTGGTTGATGCAAAAGGGAGAAGCATCATTCATTATATGGCAAAATGTGGCCAATCTCAAGCACTTGCATACTTTCTTGAAAATAATGTCGGTGGGGATCTTATAAATCTCAAGGATAAGGATGGAAACACGCCACTTCATTTAGCAGCTATGCATTTTCACACTCTCACTGTCAATCACCTAATCTGGGAGCCCAGAGTGGATGTAAAACTAGTCAATGATCAGGGCATGACAGCTTTAGACGCGGCCGAAAATCTATTAGGAGATGCACCCACCTGGGAACAGGCATGTACATCCTTCTTTTAATTTTCAGTTGCTTCTTAGTATTACATCTGCACATATCGGAATTGAATTTAAATATAGACTTTACTTCAACTGATTTGTCTCTTTTCACTCAATTTATAAAAACACTCTTTCATTATGAAGAGTACCATTGTCAATTCGCTCTAGAAACTGATGGCACGATGAGCAGCAATTCTGTAATTGCTAACACTGAGCGGTCCAATTTCAGCGGCTAACTTTGGGTGCACTAAGAACAGCAAGAGTACCCAGATTGCACCAGGGAGATGTCCGCAAGTTTCTGCACGAAACAACTGCTATCCCAATGGAGGAAAACAAATCAAAATATTACAGGGACAGGGTTAACAATCTTCTGATAGTGTCAACTCTTATAGCAACCATAACTTTTGCAGCAGGTTTCACAATGCCTGGCGGCTACAATAACTCTGATCCACATCAGGGCATGGCAACAATGCTAGAAACGAAGAAGTTGCAAGTGTTCATCCTCTGCGACACCATTTCAATGTACTGCTCCATTATTGTTGCAGTTGCCCTCATTTGGGCACAGTTTGGTAATGAGTTGGAAATGGGTCGCGCCGCTCTTCGATTCTCTCTGCCTCTTCTTGGGATAGCTCTTGGTATGCTGTCCTTGGCGTTCATGGCTGGAATATCTGTTGTGATTGGCAAACTCAAGTGGCTGGATGTTACCATTTTGGCCATGGGAGTCACTTTTACTATTGTTACTTCTGCCATCTTTTTTCCACTATGGTTCCGCAACACATCAAGTCGCCACTTGCGCTGTATGTACTTCAATCCCATCATTCTGCCGCAGAAAAATGAGGGTGAACTCAAGGGCTGCTTTGCTAATTTATGCTAAAGGTTAATTTTACACGAGAACACAGCAAACCAAACGGTGGAATATTACTTTTATTTTTCTTTTTATGATATGTAATTATTTTGTTGATAAATATACTCTTACTAAATAATGTTGTAATATTTATTAACACCAAAATATATGGAGACAAGAAACTGAGGAAGTAACACGTGATTTAGTGCACATTTGTTACATTAGCTGGGAATTAGATAATACCTATGCCAATGCAATGATTTATGAACAAAAATATTCATAAAACATAATTTATAATTTTAATAATTAATAAAATTTTATTATATTTATATGAGAATTATACATGATGCATTATTTAGAATAAATTTGTATTTTTATTAATTATAATAAATTTAATTTTAATTTTTAAAGAAAATTAACTCAATCAATTTTCCATATGGGAATTCTTTTGGCAATATGCCAGCATTCTAACATATTCCAATTTATTCCTAGAAAACAAAATTAGTTTAAATGAAACAATTGATTATGTATTGAGAGAATACATTTCAATTTTTCAAGGAATAAAATGGAATAAGTAGTAAATGTTTTGGAATAAACAAAAGTGGAGAGAGAAAGATGAGAGGATTAAACAATAGGAGAGAGGTAGCAATTTTCAAAGCATTGATTAATTGATGTATCAAGTTTTGAGGGTTTTACTTGTCAAAAATTTGTGAAAAATGATGTGGCTATGTGTGGGGTTACACTTGGCCAAAAAAGTTGTTCTTTTCGTATATAATATAGATAGATGTTCTCATTTATAGTAATTGTCCATAGTGATCGAAATGTTAGGGATCAAACCTTTTAAATCTTACTAGCAGGGTTCCACCGCGCATTGCGCGGTTTGTTGATTCAAATTCTTTTATATAATTTTTGCGTCTCACATTTCAATTGGAAATAAATAATATAATTTAAATTTAGTCATTTAAGTAAAAAGATATGAATTACTATATGAGTTATAAAGTGAAATTATCAATTTCAGTTAGAAATCATTAAATGATTTCATAAGTTAATGGGATTTAATGTGCACTGCGCGGTATTATTGATTAAAAAACATGTATAAAGTTTTTGTACGCTTCAGTGTCTCACATTTAAATTGAAATGAACCATTTTATTAAATTCTAAACTTTAGCTATCTAAAAAAATGATATGAAACATGAGGAGAATTAGTTAATTTAGTTATAAATGAAAACATACGTTTATATTCTCCAATATGGTCATGATGATTATTTTAAGGTATTTATACAATAGTCACTTTGTGAATAGATCTTTCACTAATTATTTCAGTTTATCACAAATAAATAACAAATGGCACAGAGATTAATATACAGATAGAAATGATTAGTCTCTGAGTTCCCCAGTGGAAAAGATAACCACCCCATGCACTCATGCACTGTTTACCATGGCCCATCTTCGCTATATCCAGGCCATTTAAGATTGCATTGGGAGAGAATCAGGCTTGGCTTGAAAGCCCAACCTGAACAATGATTTGATGATAGACCACGGAAACATCGAACATGGAATCCACCAGGTAGGCAGATGACAATGCAAGGGCACTGCATTGTCACCAATGCCTCTAGAGCAAGGCTGAGAAGTATCACAAAAATGCATCCTTATATGTAATGGAACCCCTTGTCAACTCTGAACAACCATGTTATGTTCAATTTTTGCTCAGTCACATTGGCTTCAACCATTTTTGGGCAGTGACATTTACCCAATTCGGCACCATATCAATAGAGGTGCCTGAGGAGTACTCGATTCTCCTTGGATCCTTGTAAACAAATGAGCACGAGCTGCATTCATAAGAAACTATGTCTGAATTCCATCTTCTTCCCAAATTATCATTCTTCGGTGTCAAGAGCGGCCCTTCCACGTTGATTCTAAGCATGGTCTCAAGTGCAACAATTCTCGAAATTGCAAATATAGGGCATGAAGGAATAGGGAAAGCACTAAAATCAAACTGACCATCTGGCACATACAGCACCTCAATGCCATTGATGAATGCAATGGAGCCAATCCACGGAGACAACATCAACACTAATTTTCTCGAGGTTGATCCGCCTACCTCAACGACATATTCTTTTAAGAGAGGCAAAATTAATCAGCCATTTCCATGTTTCTAAAATGGAGAACCTGTGAAACAAGGTTATTTCATTTTCCACAACAGAAAACTGAGCAGATTTTAGGTTCTGTTAATCGTTGTCGACACGAAAAAGATACAACCTTAGCCAATGCCTCCCAGCTTTCCGTATTCATAGGTGTACTTGGTAGTGCTGGTAAACATCCGAGAATACCTGTAAATGATTGGAATATGCAAAGAATGATTGGAAACCTTAGATTTAGAACCCTCAAAAGACATACCAACGATGTGACTTCAAATATCAAGATCAAACAATCTCCCATCTTCAAGCTGAATTTCTTTATGCATCACATAGCTGATGAATACTCTGTCCTTTGGACTGAAAACACAAAATACTGATCTAAGACCACAGAGGCACCTTCTTGTGAAAAAGTGTCTTCACTGCATGGAGCACATACAATACAGGTATCTTTCAAAAAGTTCAATCATAAATTTTGAATATACTTCTCAACCTACTTCAATTCTATTCCCGAATCAACTGAGCCTTAAACAATAGCTCCTAAACATTTAAATGAAGACCAAAAAATAAGCTCGGTTTCAAAGATAAAACACTAAAACGAAAAAGAATGATCATTGTCAAGATCCCTTGCAAAAAAAATTTAAGTTCACACAATCATTCAGGTCTGAAACTTAAGCCAAATACCTTTTTATTTCGCTTATGTTTTCATTTTCTATATTTACAATAAAAAGTTAGCTAAGCCAAATACTTAACAAAGTTGTATACATCAGTAAAATTAGCAAAAGACCAGGTGTAAATTCAATACATGTCTCTTGAAAATTAAATAACAACTTCTATAGATAGGTCAGTCGCAATCTTTAGCAAACAACTTCATACAAAGGCCAAGACACACAGCTGCACATTTCAAGCAAGTTTATAGCAGTAAAAGCAATTAATATCAAGCAACCAAAAAGCTGTATCAACCCTTATAAAACTCAATGTCTTGTAGGAGGGAATGAAGAGAAAGTGATCAAACACTACACCTACATTTATCAAAAAGTGTCTGTCATTATAAGTATTCAATACCAGTTCATCCCAATAATAACACATTATTAATGCTATATATTTTTCTGGTTGGTGAAGAAGCGACACCGGTCAGAGAACCGAGATCTGCAGCAAAAGAGGATGAGCGGCCGAGAGAGATTACCGGAAGTGGGCAATCCACGCGACACGTAGAAGGTGACGATCGGACAGGTGGGTAGCGAGGCGGACGACACGACGTTGAAGATGCATAGGTATGAAAACTATGATTACATCAGCTTGGGGAGAGTGTGATATGGCCTTCTGGGATCTCTTTCTCAATATATATAATTTACAAAAGCATCATCGGGACCATGTTAGCTACAATTTGAGGACAAAAATTCCATACATTTCAAATAACTGCTAACAGAATTCTAGCCAAAGTAACTATCGATCTAAAAGTCCTAGTTTTTTCATCCTTGTACTACAATATATTTAACTGCTCTCCCATTCCCTCTTTGAAAATTTTCTTTTTACTTTACATCTAGTTTTATAGTTATAATAGAGGAAAGAATTGAGAGGACAGTAGCGCAAAAGAAACCATCTTTAGCCAATTTTTTTGTAGTGAACATGCAGGTTATATCAAACATCAATAAATAAATAGCTCAATTCCAAATTGTTTCAAGCAAAAAGTGCTTGCTGGAACTAAAAACAGGAGAACTTAGAGGACCAAATTCAATATCATATCATGATGATCTCAATGCCACAAGCAGTAGCAGTTCACGAGGTAAAAAAAGTTAAAACTAAGGCTTACTATTAGAAATGGCTGGATTATATAGACTCCCGTTTTCCCTTTTCAGCAAAACCCTCGCTTGTCCGCGTTGCATAAAATCACAAATATAAGCCTTGTCTAGATATTAAAGGTCCACAAAAATAATAAATAGACAGTATCACAACAATAAACTGCTATAACAACTACGAGAGGTCGACAATAAGAATTATATCATAAATTACATACAACAGTAACATATGTAACAATAAATAGACAGTATCACAACAATAAACTGCTATAACAACTACGAGAGGTTGACAATAAGAATTATATCATAGATTACATACAACAGGAACATATGTGGCATTATGGCACTATAAAACAAGAAAATCCAAAAACTAAGCAAGTCACTAAATATCACGTGAAATATTTAGCAACTAAACTATCTAGCAGTCTAAGATAACCACAAGTGTTTTCTTTGGACCAAACTCAAAATCAAGACAAATGGGAAAAAAATCTTGACGACTTGAGAGTTATAATTGTTGAGTTAAAGGACTCTAATTGAAAGAGTTTTTTGTTTATCTAGCAAGAGATATCCCCTTAGTTAGACCGGAAACTGATACCACTTGAAAGTCTGTCTTGATATCTTTGCAGCACCTAAATTAGCTAAAGAATTCACAGGAAGATTGCATTCTTTATTTACAGGTAAAGCAATGATCTCCTTTCTTGTATGACTCATTAGAGGAAAGGAAGACTAAAAATATACAACCACATTTGTAAAGAATAAATTCAACAAAAATAAGCTCCTTAACTTAAAAGAGAAATCCACCCATCGTTTTACTCTCCCGCTTTGAAGGAACAAAACGTCTATTTTGTTCTGGTGCATTTGGGAATGAGTGCTCAGTCATATCTACAGTAACCCAATCAACAGCAGCTTGCGCAATAAAAAAAAGAGGAATAAGGCACTCTAGAAAACTTAGAGAAATAAAATGGGGCTTTAACAGACAAAATCTAGAATGGCAGAGCAAGCAGACAAGAAGGTACATACTGGATACGGATCAAATTCTGGGTGTGCGCCCTTCCTTTCGACATCCTTCAAATTATCTTAGTATCTTGTTTAGTTACCTCCATTGTTTGATA
>JAULKJ010283110.1:0-13021 GCA_032355405.1 Rubia balearica | reverse complement strand
GATATTTACATTTCTACCCTTTGTGTACTCTATTTATTCTCTCAATAATCTAAACCCTAATTAAGGGGAATTCATTTTACAAGCCATCATCGACCTCGAAGAAAATGTCCTCGAAACATGGTCGACCCTCAAATTTTATTATCCATCGAGCCTAATGTCATAGTTCATCAAAGAGGTCATCCGTAAAGAGCTTGTCCTTCGAACAGTCCCTCGAAAGCTCTTCCATCGATGAACTCGAGAGCTTGTCCCTCAAAACTTCATGTAAGATGAATATTTGAAATATTCCACTCATTTGACTAATCCAAGTTTAATATGCTTTGCACAATGGAACAAGGCCAGCATAGTAAGTTTTCGTGTAAGTTAACCTTCCACAATTTTTTCCAAGTGAGAGAAATATAGAGGCGTGCATGTGTGGAGGTATGAGGAGACTGATTCTGCTCCATAGTTAATATTTCTTTATATCAAAGCTTCATAATGTAATCTCCTATAATTCCTTCACCTTACCTTCCAACAAGTTATATTCCTCTTCCGTTCTACCAACTAATAAACTTCATATTCAAGAACTCAATAACAAATAGTTCGTCAGCATCTGGAAGTATAAATTGTACATACTCTGATGACTAGATTCATTTAGCAATTTCTGGTCATTTCTGATGGAGGTGGGGTGGGATATTACAGGTTATCTTCAACCCGATTATTTGCAAAGGATCCGTGCCTTCTTGCTGCATACTCTCTGCTAGATTCACCCATAGTTCATCCCTCCTCGAAGCATCAACGATAGCTTGGAGGGCCACGGGCATTAGTAATGGGAGGAACTACACTTCCCTTATTTCAGATGCTCCAAGCTAAACTAAGCAAAGATGATATTGAGTCATCAAATCGTTCAAAAGTTAGTTGGGTAACTTACTAGCTTTCCTTTGTTCTTTTTGATTAATCAATTGCTCTATTGATGTTTCTTTTACTCTAATAGTCATTGATGGTAATTAATTGAACATTTTGATACGATGACTCAGTTTGGATGTAGGAAAGAAATGTTTCCCACTTTTGGAATTTTAATACTTATAATTTATCTGGTACTTAGTGAATACCCGTTTTGTCAAATCATGTCGTGGTCTGAAAACATTCTTTCTGGAATGTGGGTTAGTTTAATAGTTTTGGCATCAACCTAGCGACATCACAAAATAATTTTTTAGACTGGAATAAAATTATTTTAAATCCTTTTTCAGATTTTAAAATAAATTTTGGGGGCAGTGACTGTGCACCAATTACTAGTATGATATCTCTTTCTCATTTCAATTACTAATATGAAATAAGTCACATTGCTATTTGAACAAATCCATACAGAAAATGGTTTCCTGCTTGCTAGATTCCTGTGAAGGAAGGTTAACAGATTGTACTTTTAAACATGCAAATGTTATGCTTGATAAAATGAATAGCATGGGATATGAGTTTGCCATCTATACTATTTTCTTATTATATATCACAAGCGAGGGCAGGTGAGAAAAATAAGTAAAAATGAAATGTGAATTAGTAGCAAATATAATAGAAAAAATATTATCATGCAAAAACAACTTCCACTAGTGTCTTATTAAATGGCTATAAAAAATATATCTCTCCCATGGAAAAAGGTTTGAGCTTGTGTGTTTAATAAGTGATTTAACTTGTTCTTTTCATACATGATTAACTATTGCTAGTTTTTTGCTTAACGCGATTTTAACTCTTTTGCTGGGTAAGAGACAGGTTACCTAGTATGAAAAAGAAGGGTATGAGTTGTATGCTACGCACTGCAATAGAATAAATGAGTAGCATGCTGATAAGCATCATTCTTGAATATACGAGTAGCATGCTGATAAGCGGAACTCTTAAAGATACAAGTAGCATGATGATAAGCGGCACTCCCTGTGATAATTTGAGTAGCATGCTGATAAATGGCACTCTTGAAGGTACGAGTAGCATGCTAATAAATGACACTATTGAAGATTCGAGTAGCATGTTGATAAGCGGCACTCCCTGTGACGATTCGAGTGATATGCTGATAGATGTGATGATTCGAGATGTATGCTGATAAGCTACACTCCCTGTAATGATTCGAGCTGTATACTGATACGCTACACTCCCTGTGATGATTCGAGTTGTATGTTGATAAGCTGCACTCCCTGTGATGATTCGAGTGAAAAGTTGATAAGCGGCACTCTTTGTGATATTTCCAGCTTCTTATGCTAAGCGCTAAGGCTGATGGGTTGAGTGAAAAGATTATAAGTGGCACTCCTGGAAACAATTCTATCGTATGCTATGCATTGCGACTGATGAATTGAGCTGCATGGGGTCCTGGAAACAATTCTATCGTATGCTATGCATTGCGACTGATGCATTGAGCTGCATGCTGATAAGCTGCACTTCTTAGAATAATTCTAGTCTTGTATGCTAAGCGATGCTATTGAAGATTCGAGTTATACGCTATGCGCTACATTCCTTATTTTAAATCCACTTTTATGTGTTATGCACTGCATATGAGTTACCTTTATTTTAACATTGCTTATTAGCACACCGCCTAAAAAATAATAGAAGCGTAATATTTGAGGACAAAGACAAATAAAAACAAAATATCAAACTTTGTACATTAGTACATGGAAACTACAAGGAAATTTGAGGACCAAAACTTTAGGGAACTAATTCTCCTAACTTTCCTCCAGCTGCTTAATTTTCTCCAGCTTAATACTAGCTACACGTCAAAAGTCACACTCTTGTTCTTCTTCGTGTTTTAAATCACATGTGAATCTCTGTGAAAGGACTTTATATTACAGGCAAAACGCTACAACCGTCATTTAATTTGCATGAGAAACTCTGAGATAAGTCTTTATATTGCTGGCGAAACGCTGTAACTAGCATTTAAACCACATCCAGTTATCTACTTTATGAATTTTTTTGCTCAGCATATCATCGTTATTAACCGCCTTCCAACGGCTTAATTATAAATACTCTCAAAGGGAAGGAGATTTTCAACTACCCTCCAGAGGGACGACATAGAAAATTCATATCATTAGGATGACATTACAATTTCCTTCCAAAGGGATAAACCATATCCTTGGTTACTCGATTGCTCAATTGCTCCAGTCTACGCCGAGTTCGATAGCCGAATAACAGTGGGTTCCATAGTCGCGATTAAGGATATTGAGGTCCTAACTCTTGCTTATGTCAAGTATAATAGTTGGAAAATAGTAAGTTAATCCCACAAATGTAGTTGAGAGAATCAAATGATCAACAATATTTTGGTAACCAGGAGGAGATATTGTAAAACACATGATCTGTGTGTGATCACAATAACTTTGGTTACAACATCTCAAAATACAAATTGCATGGATGGAGAAACTAGGAATCTATGACGACCAAGTATTCCTTGGTCGAGGCACTACTAGCGATAACTGGTATCCTTTGACTGAGGGGTAGTGTACCCAAGGGAATTGACCACCTCCGAAAGCTAAAGGACACCCTCCTCGACTCCAAACTCATTATTAAGAAATTATATGCCCAATACTACATCTAACTATAAGATTTATGATTATGACTTGTATGCTCAGCGCTACATTTTAATCAACGAACTGCTTAGCATTCTTACACCTGGAGCAACATTATCCCAATCTACGTCAAGTCTAAAACTCGAGCGAAATTACTTCAAGCATACCTCTATAAATAAATATATATATATATATATATAAATTCTACAAGGTATTGAATAATACACTGCATGATATACTACGATGATAAAATCTCTCGGAAACTCCATAAGAGCCCCATTGATGGAGCTTTATCGAGAATTCCACCCTTGAGGTGAGAAACGTTATTTACAAGATCTTCAAGCATAGTATCGCGGGCTTCGATAGTCCCTCGAAGGCATTGATCTCTTCCTCGGCATACTAGTTTTGCTCCACCATCTCATTAACGCAAGCTTGAAACCTCCTTTCCTTGTATTGTTTGGTGACTATTATTACAACAGGATTCTAACTCCATGTTTGCCTTGGTTAAGTCTCGCTTAACCTTGATCAACTCGAGACTTCTCTAAACAAATGTTGATGAGACTTATCTAATCAAATGTTGATGAGACTTCTCAAATGCCACTTTCAGTTTCATACACTACGAATGCTACTAAAATAAATTTACCATAAGGGGAAAATGAGATTATATTCATTAAAAATTTGATAAAAGTGTGATGCATTAAGGGGACAAGAGGAAACTCGTACACTTCTATCTACACAAGGGTTAACCTCCTATTTGGCAAAATGGGAGTCTGGCCGAGAGGTACCACACATTTCTCTCTAGTTTCAACTGAGGCATCATTTCCTTCCATTCGGCCCTCCCGGACAGCATTAGAGTTAGCTTTTGTAGCTGAGTGAGCCACTGTGTTATGAACAGTAGCTCGAAACTCCTCTGGAATAAAGAGCTTCTTCGAGCCCCTATCGAAGTCAAAGAGAGGGAGCTTCCTTCTACCTGGATATCAAATGGTTCTTAGCATGGGGGTCGACATGCTTGGCCAGAAGCCCGGGTTGGCCATAGGCAAAAAGGCATCAGAATCTTTAGCCTTGTCATTGCAGCCAACTTTCTTTACAGTCCGGGCCAAGTCCAGAATCAAATGTTAGAATTCCTTAGTCTTGGCCATCTTGTTAGTGTACGCATTTGAGTAAAGAATAATGGCACTAGCCTTTCTTATGAATCACAAAAAATTTCTTCTTGATCATCATTGTTGGAAACTCGATATTAGACTCCTCATTTTTCAAAGAAAATATGTGGCTCGGAAGTATGAGATTTCGAGAGACCATTCTAGCAGGGAAGTAAAACACGATATATTTGAGGATATGATATTTTTGATTAAGAGAACTAAGGCATTCCTATGATGTTGACGTATTAAAAGTTAAGTTGCTTCGAATACTCAAACATAATTATCATGTCCTGAGTTCTCTGGGGTTTTTTGATGATACTCTTATGAAGTTAGTGTTGGGCCGCAGCCCAACATCTTTGGGCTGACTTATCCCAATAAGGTTTAGTCATATATGGGTCAATATCTTCATTTAATACATATTAGAGTTTTTCCAAATAAACTCATAATCATTTGGAAATTATAACAAGGCCCGACAAGAATTTATAGGCATAAAATATAAAAGGTAATGAGAAAGTTGAGTGTATGGATGAATCATCAATAAATGTTAGCAGAGTGTTGGGAAAGATTGTTTTTCAATAGATATGTGGAAAGAAAGAGTTTAATTAGAATAATAAAAAGGTGAAAAAATTTATTTGCAATATTAAAAATTTACTATGCAACGTGCAATAGTTATAAGTTAATGACCCGATTAGGGCAGGTCAATTTTTTTTCATTTCTTCTAATTTGTATTTTAAACTTTAATCTTTATACAATTTATAAAAGACTGTACTCATAACTGGTTGGGTTCAAAAATAATAAATTTTATGATAAATACATAAATAAAAGAGCATAACACTACTATCAATGGTCATCGACTAGGATACATGAAGTACAATACTCCTTCCATTTTTCTATTTATGTCACCATACGTTTAATTTCTTAGATTTAGGTGAAAAAAAATGAATGGATGAAATTGAATGTAGAAAATAAAAAGTGAAATGAGTGGATGAAATTGAAAGAATCTTTCCAAAAATGGAAAAAAAAAGTGTCAAATAAAAGAAAACATCAATTTATAGTAAGTGTGTCATAGATAACAAAATGGAGGGAGTATATGTTTCTTATAAGAGTCTGTCTCTTGAAAGACGGTTTTTCCATAAGTTATGGAAAGACCAAGGTTTAAAGTGTAAATTAGAAGAAATCAAAATAAAATTTTCGGCTTGCATGAATCGGGTTATAAACTTTATAACTACTACACGTTGCACAATAAAAATTTAATATTGCAACTAAGAACTTTTACCTTTTATTATTTCAATTAAACCCCGTCTTTTCATAAGCCTATGGAAAGACGGTCTTTCCCAATACTTTGCCTTCATTCTAATATATTTAAAATAACGACTATTAAATTTATAAAAATCATCAGATTAGGCTAAGGCAAAAAATTTAGTACGTTATAGAAAAACAAAGCAACCTTTTGAATAAACAAATTAAAGAAGTTGAATTGCACAACCATATCTCTTTTGATATTTCACTATTTCCCATCAAGTAAATAATGAAGACAAAATTTCTTAATATCATATTGATCTCATAATTCATGTCAATTATTATTTGATAATCATAATTTTAAATGCCATAATTTTATTTTAAAATTTTTCACTCAAATGAATAACTAAGAAACGAGAAGGGGTCAATTTTACGTGTTTATTCAACAAAAATTTTGTTAAAAAATAAATTAGTAGTCAAAAAACATTTCCTCAATATAATATTCATGCTATCATCAATCAAAATTTGATCATAGCATAGTAATAAGAAAACTAAAATATCACTAACAAGAAGGAAATAAAAGTGAAAAATGAATGAAGATAATTCTATTTGTTAGTCTAATGATTTGTCTAATGAGATTTGAATGTTACCCGTCCAAATAATTTCAAATATTAAATGTATTTTTTTAGAGTAAAATTTCTTAATTTTGACTCAAATTTCATTGATATATCAATGAATTATTATTATTATTATGCATAATTTGGTTGAATTTTTGATAATGTATATTATTATTAATGATTAGTTTTTTTATAATATTTAACTTATGTAATTTAAAAATGTTCAAATATGTACGGTGAACATTGTGAAAATGTGACTTTTTTAGTAGGATGTGGGAAGTATACGAGTTTAAATTTATAATCTCTTACCATGTAGGAAAGATTGGTATTAGTTTAATTTGAATGATTGCATTGATGACGACATTCTCTAAATTTCCTTTTCTCTCTCTACCAATATAGAGAACCAAATTTCGATTTCATCAAAATCTCCATTTTAAAGAACCACATGGAGCATATGTTGGAGAAAAAAACTTACCTAAATTCTCCAAAAACAATGAACATCTCTATTATTGAGAATCAGTTAGACTTGCTCCATTATAGTAGTTATCATGTATGGTTATTCCAACTGTCATACTTTATATTGCCAGATGGTCTGATAGAAGACATATATAAGTTGTATAGTCATTACTGGTGGGGCAGCATCTCCCAAAAGAAGAAAATTCATTGGATAACTTGGTCCAAATTATGTTCTCCAAAATACATGGGGGGTTAGGTTTCAAAGATTTGAAGATTTTCAATACAGCAATGCTGGGTAAGTAGGATTGGTGTTTGTTGACTAACCCAAATTCTACAATATCAAGACTTCTAAAAGCCAAATACTTCCCATCAACATCATTCTTAGAAGCAAAATTAGGGTGGGACCCTTCTTATGCATGGAGATCCATTTTAGAGGGACGGGATTTGATTTCAAAAGATGTTCGGAAAAGAATTGGGACAGGGGAAAACACAAATATTAAAAGGGATATTTGGCTACCAAGATTGAAAAATCAGAAGCCTACATTATTGTCAACAGAATTTCCAGATAATCTGAATGTTGCCCATCTACTGTCTAATGATGGCAAAACGTGGAATGAGGATTTGATCTGAAATACTTTCAATCAGGAAGAATCCTCTCTTATATTATCGTTACCTAGGAGTGTTAACTTCCAAAGCTCTGATAGATGGATATGGCATCCAACGATTTATGGTAAATATACAGTCAAATCTGGGTACAATATTGGTCTGGATTTTTCAAATTTATCCTATACAGGGAATATGGCGTCAAGTAGCTCAGAACCCTCTCCACACTGGAAAAGGATTTGGAATTTAACAACACAGCCGAAGACCAAACATTTTCTATGGAGATTATGCAAGAATAATCTACCATCGGCGGTTAATTTACGCATTGAACTTGCGAATGATGAAGCTTTTTGCTTAAGCTGCTCATCAGATGATACATCATTGGAACACTTATTCTTTCATTGCCCCTTGGCGCACCAATTATGGTTTGCTGCAGACTTACATGAAAGGATCTTTCATTTTGATCAACCAAATGTGAGCTTGTGGATTGAAGATCTCCTCATGGATATGAATACACAAGATATGGCACTTACGGCTATCATGTTATCCCAACGTTGGTATCACCGGAAAAAATTACTACATGGGGAACACCATGAGATCCATCCACAACACTGTGTATCTATGCCATGAATCTCTTATCAGAACTGGACAGATTGAAAACTGGGATTGTGTTAGACACATTGAACCAAAACCCGACTACTCTTCCATTGGAACATGGAAACACTCTATTTTGATGCAGCCATATCTCCAAATAGTACCTTTCTAGGCTGGTACATTAGCTCCCCAGACGGAAATTGGCTATATGGAGAATCCCAGCGTATACCCATTGTTTATATGGTAAAGCATGCAGAAGCTATCGCCCTCCGCACTGCTCTAATGGCAACACTTCAGAGTGGCATAAAAATCAACCATATAAAGGGATGCACAATTGGTTATCAATGCCGTAAAGAATCTTAAAGAGGACCTGTCTGACTTTGGTCTCATTATTGAGGACATAAGTAGATTAGTTGAGAACCATCAGTTAACATAATTGACATGGATTAGAGAATCTCCAACCCAAATCTCATTTTAGAAAATGTCAGTAAACACGTCAGATTGACAAATTTTGAGATAAAAAACCACCTCCAATGCAGGAGTCAATTCAACATCATTCCTACGTGGTTAAAATTCTAATTAACACTGTCAATTACAGCTTATGTATACAAATGGCCATATTGAAACCGTCACTTGCCAACACATTGAATTATTGTTACCTCATTTGTCGAAACAATTAATGTTTTAATTTTTATAAAACGTTTACTATTTTCAATTGGGACATAAATTTTGAAAGAAAAATAAATTAATTATATCATTTAAATGTTAAAATAATTTATTTTTAAAAGGGATTTCAATGTATGATATTAAAATCTAATAATGTTTATAAAAATAATAAATTTAAAAAATGCAAACGATAGTTGTACTTGTAATTTAATATATTTTTATTACATAATTTACAAGCTGAAAATTAAATTTGGAGGAATTCGATAATTACTTGAATTTAAAAAATAATATTTAAAGAAATTAACTTAAACATATACCAAAAAAATTATTAGGTACTTTAATATACACAACTAAATATGATTATTATTATTATTATTATTAATGAGATGGTCTCCTGTGAGACAGTTTAAATTTTAGGCAGGAACTTTTATGCAATTCTAACTATATTCTAACTCCAGGGACCTATCTCTAATAATTTTACAAAGACCTATTTCTAATAACTTTACAGAAATCTATCACTAATATTTTTTCAGGGTTTTTTGTCCAATTTTTCCCATCATTTTCCCGTCATCTACAATTAGCAAAAAAAATAAAAATAATCATCGAACTGAGAATTATAAGCATTGGCAAAAAATAGCAGAACATCAATGATTTTTTTTTTTAAAAAAACATCAACTAAAAAATTGGAGCAAAAAATATATAAAAAAACAAATAAAACAGCAACAATTATTAAAAATCAAATAAAAATCGATAAAAATTGGAAAAAAAACGTCAACTACAATTAACAAAACATCAACTAAAAATCATACCAACATCGACAAAGATTAAATTATCAAAAAAAAAAACTACAAACATCAACCTACATGACCCAAAAACTAAAAACACCAATTCCTATCACCTAAACTTTACCCGGAAAATGAAAAACGCCAGCATAAGAAAAAATATTACAAAACATCTGCTTCTATCACCTCAACTCACCCAAAAAATGAAAAAACATCAACATGAGAGAAAAAGAGAAGCTAAACGTATCAACCCATGTAACCCCCAAAAACTACAAAACATCTACCCATATCAACTGAAAAACATCGACATGATAGAAAAAAAAACACTTAAAATATCAATAAAAAAACTACAGTATCTCAAGAGTATAAATTATTCACTCTAAAAATCATAAAACATCAACTCAAAAACTACATACATCAACACCTAACACTTGAACCTCATCCGGAAAATTAAAATATCAACTCATTTTACCAAAAACTCAGCCAAAAAATAAAAAACCATTAACGTGAGATAAGAAAAAAAAAACTACAAATACCAATCCATATCACCCAAAAAAAAACTACAAAACATCAAGTCATATCAATTAAACCTCACCCGAATAATGACAAACATCAACACAAGAGTAAAAAAAAACTACAAATATCAACAAAAAAAACTCAAGTACATCAAATATAAAAATTCTTCATAAAAAAGAGCTAATGAGATTTGAACCCAGGTCTCTAACCTCGAAACCTAGAGCAATAACCACTACACTAAACACTTGTTATTGAACAAGCACTCATTCAAATAATATTAAAACTCAACATGTATACCAGGATTATAAATTCTTCAAAATAAAACCTTTAGCAAGAAGTTTCGAACTCTAGGCATCAAGCATCAACATTCAAAGTCCCAACCACTACACCAAACACTTCTTGTTAAATAGGTACTCATTCAAATAATATTAAAACTCACCATGTATCTCAGTAACATAAATTCTTCAAAATAAAACCTCTAGCAAGAAGTTTTGAACTCCATACCTCAAGCATCAATATTCAAAGTCCTAATTAGGGATGATCATGGGTCTAGGACCCGACCCAGTCCCATTGGGTCGGGTATGAGTCCAAAAAATCTAGACCCATTGGGTCCGGATCTGGGTATGGGTCTAAATTTTTAGATTCGGGTCCGGGTCTAAAATACTAAGACATAGACCCGACCCAAACCCAACCTGTAGACCCATATAAACCTAACTATATATAATTTTACCCAAATTTCTAAATTACTTTCATATTATCTGTGTTGTTATTTAAAATTCAACAAATAATATGTATTGTATGTTTTGTTATCTTGAAAAATAATTTTAATACATATTGAACTTCAATTATTTGCAATTAAGATAATATATATTTTATTTAGTGAAGAAAACAAAATAGAATATTAGACCTATTTAGAACCCGTTTTGGACCCAAGACCCGATTAGACCCATCAGGTCTGGGTACGGGTCTAAAATTTTCAGATCCTACGGGTCTGGGTCTAACTAAATTTTCTTTGGGTCGGGTATGAGGTCTTATTAGACCCGACTTAGACCCGACCCATGAGCATCCCTAGTCCTAACCACTATACCACAGAAGCTTTAGTGATAAGATACTCGGTTAAGAAAGATAAAACCTCAGTTTATCTCTATGGAAAAAAGGATAAAATCAAACCTCACCTCCAGAACCTCAGTCGTCGTTCGTCGCCGTCTGTGAGGCTCGTGCATCTCACGCACTACCTTTTCAGTGTGGATCTCACGTGCCTGCTTCTACTTCCATCAGCGTGCTACTTCTTCAGCGTGTTTCACAGGCGAAAATGTCTTCTCCAGTCGCAATCCTCCTCCGGTACCGCGACGCTGAAACCTAACTCAGCCGCTCCAATTAAACGATGCCGCTGTGATTGTTGTATGTTTTGCTCCGATCGATGATGAAGACAACGATGTAGAGATTGGAAAAGCAGAGCCACCGTTGCAATTAACCACCGTTGTCGCTGTGCTCCGCCGGGATTCGTCGTTGATGTACGCTCCATGGATGCGTCGCGTTATAGATCACCTAAGAAGAACCATTTTCGTCACAGTAGATTCGTCGGAGAAGAATCGCTGTTGAATCGCCGGATGCGCCACCACAGCAGCACCTCTAACGGCGGAAGAGGAATCGCCGTGGAAGTAGAAGAATCTGAGCGTTTCACGACTGTGGTGAAGCGATCGCCGAAGCGGTTTGAGGCGGTTTCCAAGAAACGAAGGTTGAAAACGACGGGAGAAATAAATGAAGACTCTGGAAGATTTTGATATTTATATAGTTTTTTGATAATTGCATAATAGGTCCCTAGATTTATTGGCATATTTAAAAAAATCCTATTCCAAATTAAACTTACAATAATTGCACAATAAAGTCTGGCCTAAAGTTAAAGCTGCCTAAAACAAAACCTTCTAACTATTAATTACGATATTTAATAAATTATTAAAAATTTATTTGCAATATAAATGTATTTCAAAAAAAGTAGTAATAAATATCGATGAATGGATGAGCTCAATGAAAATTTTACTAATATAAAAGTTTTAAACTTTATGTGTTGACACGTCATATTAAAATTATAAATGTGATGATTCCATTGAACATGAAATTTTTTAAATCGCCATCAGTATATCTCATTTACTTACATCATACTGAAGTTCTAATCAAATTATGACACGTGCCACCTAAAAATAAGGAAGACTCTCAAACTATTGGAAATACTCTTAGACGGAAAAATAACTTGTTGCCCATTTATTAGCTCAACATGCCAAAAAATAGTAGAGATGCAATTTCTCCATGGAATAACATCCCACACTTTCTAACTAACTTCTATAATTAATCAATGATTACTTCCCATAATAAAAAAATAGTAGTTACCCTGTATTATAATCATATATTTTCAGTAATTTCATTCATTACTTCGGTAACTTAACTTTTAAATTCACCCCTATATTTTATATTTTTTCTTAAAAGTATATTTGTAATCAGTTTTTACCATTCACACACATTTATTCACATTCTATTCATCAAAGAAATATATTCTCCCATAACAGATGGTACAAAAGTACAGGCAAATTAGTAAGCGAGGTCAACATACACACAGCCTTCTAAGTTATAATCTACTTTCTGTCTCATCCGAACTTATCCTCTCCAGAAAGCCAAAGAGCCAATAACGAACTCAAAAACCAAAAACTGAAGGGCTGCCGCCACCGCCAGATCCGGCGGACCGACAACCCCTCCCCACCCTAGTTGTAGTTTTTCTTTCCCTTTTTAGTAGCTTTAGTAGTTAACTGAAATTGTTCGATGTAGAGACTACCAATCGGACCACAAATCAGAGAATGAGTTCAAGCGTGACCATATCAACGACCGAAGAAGAAGTCGGC
>JAULKJ010283102.1:0-13021 GCA_032355405.1 Rubia balearica | reverse complement strand
GTTGGACTTTAGACAATACCCTAAGCTCGAAGCTCGCGGGCCTCGAAGAGTCGAGGCCCAGGTATCATCAGTGGTTTTATCTAATGCGCCGCAAGTCTGATTTCTAGGATGTTTATCGCCAATTTGAGGTTTTTGTGGAGAACCAGTTCTAATCCACCATTAAGGTGTTTTAGAGTGATGGGGGGACTGAGTTCGTAAATAGTCGCTTATGCTCTCACTTTCAGACAAAGGGCATTCATCATCAGATTTCTTGCCCATATACTCAAGAGCAGAATGGTCGAGTTGAGCGCAAGCACCGCCACATTACTAAGATGGGTTTGTTTATATTGTATCACTCTCATGTCCCTCTCTCCCACTGGCATGATGCCTTTGCTGCAGCCACTTATACGATCAATCGTGTGACGCCCCATAAATTATATTATTTTGTTAGAGAGTTAGGGTTAATTTATTAAGAAATACATTTTATTGGGTTTGTTTAAAAACATAAATATTTAGAGTGTTTTTTTAAAAATAATAATTATTATAACTGAAATAAAATAAATTAGAGTATGGAAGGGAATTCAAATTCAAGAGAAATTAGAATTCAAGAAACACTATTCATTCGCGAGGTACAGTTTTCCTATACTAAATTATACTCCCTCCGTCCCGCCAATTTTGACCTATTTTTGGTCAACTTTTCAAAACATATTTGACCATCAATAACTTTAATTACGGATATTAATGGTACATTAAAATTTGATATTTAGAAACTACGTACACATAGGAGTCTAACAATATCACACATTATGATATTAGAGTCTATATACTAATTAAAATTTATGGTCAAATATGATATGAGAAAGTTGACAAAAAAGGGTGCGATTTATTCTGGGACAGAGGGAGTAGTTGCAAAAGTGCCAATATGACCCTCAAGTTTTTGAAAGTAAAAAACAAAATCTAAGTTTTTGATGAAAGTGCTAAGATACCATTTCTAGTGTTGACTTGAACAAGGATGGCGTTGACTAGACCTGAAAAGATAAATATGCCCCATGGCTAAAAACCTAAAATTTTGAGGATGATTTTGGCACCACTAATGTGGGCTTACCCTCAGAGCACAACCGTCGCTGCTTAGCTCCACTGTCGTGCCACCACCGCACCACAAAATTCATTATTGATTTCATCATTGATGCGCCACCGCCTCAAACCTTGCCCCCGGCCCAACCCCACCACGCACCCTTCCCCATCTATCCCAGCCCAGTTCCCGCCACCACCCAGCCACACCCTGTCTGGTAAGAACCGATAAAAGCTCAGCTTATCCCCTATCCTTGTCCACCCAAGCCTAGCCCCACTCACCACTACCAAATCTCTGTACCGAACCATGCCACCACCAGTCGCAACAGAAGCCCTCACCCCCACCATTGGATCTCAAGCTTACCATCACCACCATCGGTGGTTCTCTCGTCACCACCGAGAGAGACAAACCACGCCGCTTCCATTTCTTCTCTCACCACCAATCAAACGTTTCCTATAAACAGCGAAATCCCCCAAATTTAAGCGGCAGACATCGCTAGGATTTGATAAGGATGAGGAATTCTTCTTCAAACACTGATCGGAAAACAACGTGTCGAAGTACTTAGCGCAGTGGAGGACGACGTTGTAGAGGTAAAATTGCATATGAGGCTGATAGGTAGCATTTGTCGCCTCAGAGATGAAGCTAGAGGTGCTCTTGGAGACAGAGACCGGTGAGACAGAGGAGCACATCAGTGGAGACGGGGGAGCACATTGGCGAGGGAAGAGACGATGACGGTGGAGACATAGGAGCACATCGACGGAGGAAACAGAGGGGAAAATTGGCGGATGAAGAATCACAAAATATTTTGGTGGTGGCGGTGGTATATTCAGATGAAGAAGCGCAAGTGCGTGTTTAGGGTCTAGAGGAAGAAGAGAAAAGTAGGTGCAAAACAGTTATTACCCCCATTTTGGTTTTTCTCTTTTTTCTAGAGGGAAAAATTAAGAGTTATTTATTTGAATTCCGGCAAAAAATTGCCGGTTCGGGTAGTTTGACACTTTCATGAATTATGTAAGGTCATTTTGTCACTTCTGAAAATCAGAGCGTTATATTGACACTTATGTCATGAATGTAGGGTCATTTTAACACTTTTACCTATTTTTTAAATCTAAGTTTTGAGATCATTCTGTTATGCTCAATACTGATGTTTTGCAGATGAGAATCGATACTTTAATCGGATTTATTAGTATTATTATTTTTTAGATTTTAGTTTGAAATTATATCAATGTAATGTCATGTTATTTTAGATTTTTCCTTTGATATTTTATTGATGTGAGTTGATGTTTTAATTTCCAGATTTCAAATTTATTGTTTATTCCAGTTTGTTGTTCATTTTGTTTTCTATGTAGATCTCTCTCTGTTCGCTGCTGATGTTTTTATGTTTTGGTTTTGATAATGTTATTTCATGCTTGTGTTGATGTTTTAGTGGACATGTGTATTCATGATTTTCATAAGTTTTATTTAATGATCTTTACATGAGAATCTATGCATTTTTTGAATTTATTAATATTTTTAAAAATTCAATTTGAATTTGTATGAATGTAATATTATGATATTTTATGTTTGATGTTGTAATGATAATAACGTTTCGGGTTTGTAGATTTCAAATTACTATTGGTTGGAATTTATTAGTTTTTATGTTCTGTGTTTGATCTTTTTGGATTCTTTATTGATGGTTTATGTTTATATTTCGATATCACTATTTCTTGCTCATGTCTTGATACTTTAGAGCTTGTACTAATTTTTTTCTAACCATAGTGATGTAAAACAATACAAAAATTTCAACCAACTAAAAATATTTTTATTTTAACCTAAATTTTTTATTATGAATGTTTCTGCAGATTCTTTTGAAAGTTAATGTTAATTGTCCATTAGTCTCAGATGATTTCATTGATGTATTTGATTTATAGATTGAGATTGATATGTGATAAGGGTCAGAGGCGAAGCTCTGGTCGAAGGCCAAGCTAATATTCTCCGTTTTTGCCAAAGGCCATATCATTACACTTTGTTGAGTCAAAGTCCAATCAGTGGCGGAATCAGACCAGTAATTAGGGGGTGAGTAAGTATGTGTATATATATATATATATATTTGAAGGTAATAGAGACAGAGAGCTTTTGTTGATTTTTCATATGTAGTGTCAAGACGTCACTATTTCAAAATATAAAGTCATTAATCCACTTTCACGTTATTCGATGGTCTTCAACGGTTTTTTGATGTACGAATGAGTACTCAACCGAATTGTTTACTCCATCATATTTGTAATTGTTTAATTTTTTATCAACATTTTTCATAATTGATCTGATTATAAATTTAAGTTAGTATATGAATATATATGATCATGCAAATTGCAAAATATTATTAGATTGGTTAAACAATATAAATTTTTGCATACACCAATATTATGAAGAAAATATTTTTAGATTCATCGTAAGTGTATTTTCTAATTATCAATTTTTGTAGGGCGTTATTACACGTCATTAAATTTATTCACGGTAAAGCACATTTTAAAAATTATAATAAAAATGTATTTAAGTACATGTTGGATGGAAAGGAATATATAATAATTTGTCATTTAAAAAAAGAATTATAATTTGTTAAAGAGAAGATAAAAAAAATGAAAATCAGACCAAAATTTCGGCTTAATAGTCAATGCCCAAAATTCTACCAAAATTTGGGCTTAATAGTCAATGCCCAAAATTCTACTCTTGATCTGGCCCAATGTAGGAGTTTGGGTTTCCATTTATTTCACCAAAATCTTCTTTTTCTCCGTCTTTGTCTTCAATATTTCTGTCTGCAATTCAATTCCACTTCCGGCGACACAATTCCTTGATTTCTTCTACTATTTTGGTGCATCATCAACTGAAATCATCGTCGGGGTGGAGACAATACGCCCCTCACATATTTAAACCAGCCGGTGTTGAAGGAGTGAGGATGAGTCCTTAGTAGTTAGTTCATCGGAATTTACTAGGAAAGCCGCACCGGCTTGCCCCGGTTCAGTTGCGCCATCGAGTCCAATTGTCAAAGGAAAGATCTTTAATCCAATTCTACCTTCAGATCACACATTTTTTAGGTACAATTATGGTATTCTTAATAAATGGTAACTATATTATGTTAAGACACATATTTCTACATGGAAAGTGTTTGTTCACCCTAGCATAATTGGAGTATCCCTTGAGGATCAATCCCTATAAATACCTTCTTAGTACTCATATCGAATACTTTTGGTCTGAATTAAGCATCAAAGCATTTTTTTTCTCGGCCACCTCAAGGATTCTATTGTGCAGGTTCAGGGCATTGAAGCAAGGTTGGGCTATTCGATCGAGGTTCATTACGCATCAATTTTCACGCCCGATGAGCCCGATTGTCAACAATTGATTATCTTGTTCAATGGCACCCTCAAAGAAATCTTCTTGTTACGGCCCGCCACAAGAAATATTGGATCTTCCAGAAATGGATAACCACTCAATATATCAGCAGAGGCAGTCAGAGCAACAATTCAATCTCAGCTATGGGGTGCGATAGGGACAATTACCTGTACAAAATTAGACGCCGTCGAGAATGAGCACCTCCCATTTAGATCAAAGAGTTTGTTAATTTCCTCTAGAATCGGCATAGAAATCTTCCTATACTGGCACCCATGGTCAATCGAACCAGGAGGAATGCCGTTCGACCATTGCAAAATCCAAATTAGATGTCAACCAGCTGACAGAACCTGTCATGAAGATGGGGATTCAACCCAGCAATTCCCCCACGCATGCCAGAGTACAAGGTTTTCTACAGCTATGCCCACCAAGGTTGGTGCATCAATAGGCTCCGTCACCCCCAAATATATTGGTACTGCAATCATACCCACCATATGAGTCCACCGGCATGGTTTTTTTATCAAACCCCACGACACCACGACGTTCTATCCATACGGGATTCATCCATCACAACAATTTCCCAATGGATTGACCATGACTAATTAAGTGGGTCATACCTCGAGCCTACCCGTTACAATATTTGTGGCTAGGTCTGTATGCAAGAGTAATCCTTCAACCTACGACTTAGGTCCTATCATTTTCTGACACTGATTCCATTGAAACTTATACACCGGTGAGTACCAATCATATACTTAATCAAATTACCCTTATATACCTATCTATAGCCTAAAAAAATAGGTTGCAACACAAAAATTTGTGCTATTAATTAGGAACTCTAGCGTATGATTGGAAAGGTTGGACAAGAGGTCTTCTTTTTGTTCATACCCTCATTATCAGAAACACCTTGGGATCCTACGTGGAAGTTACCCTTCAACTTTCATATCTAGATTGAAGAAACTAATCTAGTGCAGTTCCTGATGAACTGTTATCAGGTTATGGAGTATTCGTCCAAACATAAAGTGCAAGTTGGTAGGTTCCTATCATAGAGAGAAGGCCTTGCTGTGGTTTGAGTCTCTGACTAGAGGAAAATTTTCAAATTTTCACACGCCTTTGGTCAAAGCTTATTGACTTATTTTTACTGGCTGAGGAAATTCATTGAGACTATGACAGATCTGCTAAATCCTTGGAACTATCTTAATGAATCAACAAGAAGTTTTTATAGGCGTTACATGGAAGAAATTATGACGGTTGTAGATATGAAACACATAATGGTTATCTCCGGACACAAATGGTATGAATAATAGAAAATTATACAAAAAACTTATGGCTGATCCCCCAACTAGCATTCAATAGCTTCAGAGCATCAAGGAAAGATATGTCAAGGTTGAAGAAGTGACTAAATGCAAAACAACAAACAACAAGGTCAATTCAAAGGCCGAAAAGATCTTAAATCTCCAACAAAGTCTCGGGTGGGAGGATACATCTTGTAATCGCATTTAAGTGTATATATCATGTCTAATTGACGCATCCCTCAACCTCTTACGCTGATGCCCGATAACCTAAACATAAAGGCTTGGAGCTAGATGAAGGTTGAGTAAATATGAGTATATAAAAATTAGCAATCAAGATCTATTTAGAGAGGGAAAACCTAAATCTCATTTCCCAAGACACTCAATCGACGTAGATGCCAACCAATCAAGTCTAATACACAAATGGAAAATGTACGAGACAGACGGCATTTTGAAAGATGGAAAATTTTAAAAATGGAGCTCAGCGTAATGATTATTCCTCCTAAGTGAAAACCTCCCCGAAAACCAACCCGACAATACAGGAACCAAAGATACATAATCCAAGATATATATATGAAGCAGGTCATGACCATCCCTAAATCCACACTTTAATACATTAAGTACCCACATAGCTTTCGGAAGTCAACACCACGTAACAAGCAGACTCGCAGTTAATTTTAATCTCCACTTCAGTGCTAAAAGCTAGAGATAGTGACCCAATTATTCCCTTCAGAAGCTAGATTAGCAAAGCCGACAAAGTGTTCATAGTACGAACAATGTACAAAATCCTAGAAGTTCATGCCACGTAGCCGATGTTATTTAGTCGGAGAAATTCGACCATTATCTCTGGCTGAGATGAGTCGCGTAGCCACCACAATGTCCACGACCATCGCGATCTCTGTATCACATGACACTCGGATAAAACATGCCCAACAAGCCTATAAATAGGCGACAACTTGAGATATAAAGATAAATCAAATACGATATACTCAACAATGGAAGAAACCTATGTTACCCCGGAACGTGAGAATAGGTGGAGAATCATGTATCGCTTCAACACAATACACGATACATGACACACATCAAAATCTTGCAAGTTGTGTATCATAAATGAATTGAAAAGTGGATGTGGGTATCGGAAAAAAAGGAAGAATGATTATGAAAGACGAGAAGTTTATCCGCTTTACACACATAAGAACACTTAATTTTGTATAATAATATAACACAATTTTATATAAGTATATAATAAAAGCAATTTTTTTATTTTTATATGTAATAATACCACCCAATCTTATAATAAAAATAAAATAAAATATAATAAGAATACAATGTTATACCATGTTATATAAAATACGATGTTATATATAACGAGGAGAACACAATATTATTATTATTACAAATATATATAATAGGAACATTGTATAATAATAGAATACAATCTCTTATATATACATATATATATATTATTATATATAATAAGAAGTATAATACTCAACTACAATCTTATATATAAATATATAAGAATAAAAACAAAATATAACATATATATATATTATTATACCAAATTGACATATTATCTTCTATAAGTATGCAATGATATATAAGTAAGAACTGTAGAACACAATGTTATAATACAATGTTATATATAATAACACACAAGTTATGTGTAACAAAATAATTACAATACTGTGAATTGGACTTGATTTAGTGGTAATACACACTCTCTATAACTGAGAGGTCTAGTTTTCTAATCACACCCCTATAAAAAATTGTGAATATTAGAACAATTCCTTAGTGGGGATAACCCAGTCTTATGGGACTGTGTTGGTGGTCTCCGCTATGGTTTCCCAACCTACAGGTGGTTGATGAAGGTAAGAGCATAGTGGTTCTGACTTTGGTAGCGGTTGTTCGTTGGTGGTGCAGCGTTTAGGTGTTCTCAAGAGGGCATCCCTAACTATTCAAATGGATGGAGTTTCAACCTCAACTAAACTTTAATAGATTCAATGGTGGTGTGTTCTGGTTAGGTCATATAGTAATATGTTTATGTGTAATTTGATTGCTTGTATGTAATCTGTCAAAACTAATAATTACAATACCAACTTTTATATTGTATGTTAATTAAATTAATTTTATTTATAAAATAATAAAATATAGGCGTGTCAAAATATATTTTACGGCACTTTATATAATAGACATTTCAAAACAATAGTCAGACACTCAATTTACCGAATTTTCGTGTCGATCAAAATAAAAAATTCAAGTGTTGCCATATCCGATAGCTACTCGGATACGACACTAAATCTGAGTCGGGGTAACATAGAAAGATACTAATTTAGTCATCAGAGCCTTTACTCCAGATCCAGATTCGATCTAGGACATTTGTTGTAGAATCCAAACATTGTTGATGTTTTGCAAGGTGGGATTGTCACTATCATTTGAGAGGAACAGTTGTATCAGTATATAACCATATCGACAGTGACCACGGATTATGATGTAATGTTTGTCTAGATGCCAAATTTATAAAAATGTTGAAGTCTTTATATGAAAGGTTAGACTTGTAATTAGAGTGAGGTGGTTAGAGGAAAAAGAGATAAGGTGGCAATTGCAATTTTTATTCAGCATGTGGAGAAGAAGGTGGCAGCGATTGGAGGAAGGGTAGAAGAAGTGGCGATGGATAGGAGGAAGAGTAGAAGAAGGTGGTGGCGGTGGGAGGATGAGAAAAAGGTAGAGTAGACTAATGTCGATGCAGATTCAACATGAGGAAGAGAAGAAGAAAATAAGGCAACTTGAGGAGGAAAAGAATGTGGCAACGATCGTCAGAAGAGGTGACATCAGATAAGGAAAATGCATACTCCCTCCGTCCCAGCTCAACTAGCACACGTTCTATTTTGGGCTATCTCAGGCTAAATTTCACAATCACAATCATCCCAAAAATAACTCCTCTTTGACTTGAGTGAAAAATCCAAAAAATTCTCCTAGACTTGATTTTTATTTACTGGGTTTATGGGTTGAATTATGTATGGATTAGGGTTTTAGTTTAGGTGTTGTCTTTTCCTCTCCCCACTCCTTAAGACACACATTTCTTTTAATTTTCATCTCTCCCAAGCTTGAATCTCCATTATTTCTCACTCCCTTTATTATCTATTATCTGTTCGGATTTCCTCTCAAACCAACCCTTCCACTCCATTATCCTCTCATTTTGTTACGTTCATAACCCCCTTTCTCCTACTTTCACTCAATTTTTTCTTGCTTTTAACCTAATCTCGTGGATTTCTCCTCGATCCATAAGTGTTTTGACACTCTCTTCATGTTGTTACAAAATAGTCTTGTTTAATTTGTATTAATCCGTAAGTGTTCGTATGTTTTTGTTCTTCTTTATGCTTTTGAAGTCGAGAATCATGTTTTTGATGTTAGAACCGGTTGTGTTAGTTCGGTTTTATCTTCGGTATAAATATCACAATTTTTTACCTATTAAACTCGTTCTTTTCTTTTTTTCAATACTCCAATGTTGTTGTTTAATGTTTATAAACCATGGCTTTTCAATTTTCTTGATGATGAACTTTTACTTGTTCATATTTTTTACGATATGTGTTTTAACCAATCTGTTTTCCCACAACTGTTAAATAATGGTTGTTTCTGTATGTGCTTGTATTATTTAGTTAATTTTTTTGGGTTCAAGGGTTCAACAACAATATTTGCTGGATTTTTCTAGGTTCTATAACAATATTTTCTGGGTTTTAGAGTTTTTAACAATATTTGTTGTGTTAAATAACAGTCGTTCCTCTGTTTTTTTCTAAATTTTATTGTATTTTGTAACAATATTTGCGGAGATATATGCTCTATCTCATGCATTAATCTATTTTCAGGTTATAATGAAGATATTTTATGTGCTATGTCTTAGCCACATTAGAAAATTTGGAGGAAATAGTTATGCTCTAACAACCTTGTAAAAGTTAGATTATTTTTTTTTTCAAAATGTACTGTTCATGGCAGACAACCCATGTCTTTTAGTCATGTCAACATTTTTTCACCCTGATTTATTCAGCTTTAGGTACTCTTTTGTTACTATAGAAATTCCCCACCTCAGGTTTTCTTTCTGAAAATTGATGTGGGACAAAGATAGTATTAGAGGACAGAGGGAATATTAGAGGAGAGAGAGGGGACAAGAAATATGCAATTGTTGCAACGTGGTCCATATAGTTTAGCACATTTTACATTAATTCATTCCACACAAAAAAAGTAAATAAGGTTATTTTAACCCTCAATTATATGTTTGCACTCTTTGTGGCTAGCCATTGGTTTTATGTAAGGAAATTTCGTAAGAGACTCTCTATGCACCTTGAACTTGATAGTGATAGATTCAAAAATTATAAAGTGGAGGTTAAAAAAAATTCTTGTAGAAATTAAGGGTGTAATGTTGTGATTATATTCATGATCTGGGGTATATTATATATAGGTACAAAGACCTAAACAGAAAAGGAAAATGGATCATTACAAAGAATATTCACATAATATTACTATTTCTTAATACTCCCCTTCAAGTTGGAGCATGAGGATCGTAAATGCCCAACTTCCCAAATAATGAATGAAATTGAGTACGTCCGAGAGCTTCAGTGATCAGAAGTGCGGATATGATGAGTAACAATGACGCCATACTGTACAACATCACGTACGAAATAACAATCAACCTCAATGTGCTTCATACATTTATGGAAAACTCGATTTGCTGCAATATGAAGAGCAAATTAACTGTCACAAAATAATTGCATAGGGGCGGAATGCAAAATGCCTAAGTCCCGAAGCGAAGACTTAAACCATAATAACTCACAAGTAACAGCTATTGCATTATACTCCGCTTCAGCAAAAGAACGAGACACCGTAGGTTGCTTCTTGGTCTTCCATGAAACAGGAGAATCACCGACCATCACAAAATACCCAGAAAAGGAATGACGTGTAATACGACACACAACCCAATCAGAGTCACAGAAAGCAGTCAATTGACAGAACTACATGAGGAGAGAAATAAACCCTAACCAGGATAACTCTTCAAGTAGTGTACAACCCAAATTGCATCTTGCTAGTGAGAAACACAATGAGACTTCATAAATTGAGCAAGTGCATGAATAGAATAGCTGAGCTCAGGTTGAGTAATGGTAAGATAAATGAGACGACCAACCACGCGTTATACTGCTTAGGATCACACAGTGACCCTTCTATGCTCGCAAGATCATGCTATTGCTCCATAGGAAAATCAGTTGGTTTAGAAGTCGATAAACCAGTATCAGATAAAATTTTAAGGGCATATTTTTATTGTGAGAGAAACATCCCATCCAGTCTTCTAACAATCTCTATACCCAAGAAATACTTAAGTGTACCAAGATTTTTCACATGGAAACAAGAGCTCAATTATTTCTTTAATTTAGAGATTAGCGACAAAGAACTACCGGCAATCACGAAGCCATCCACATAGACAAGCACATGCATAGAATTCGAGCCACGAGAGAAAGCAAAAAGAGAGTAATCTTCCTTACTCTGAACAAATCCAACCTAAAGCCTAAGCTAATTTGGCAAACCAATTTGAGGAGCTTTCCGTAAACCATAAAGAGATTTATAAAGGCGACATACTTGTTATGGGGGTGCGGGATAGCTAGGAGGAGGACGCAAATAGCTACATCTGACTTAGACACTAATAAATAAACCCAAATAGTTCGGGAATAATCATCAACTATATTTAAGAAAATAAAATGCATCACTAGAAGATGGTGAATAAGACCCCCAAACATTACAATGTACTAGTTCAAACAAAGAACTAACATTTCAAGAACCCAAGGGAAGCTACACTAGTATGTTTTGCTCTATGACACACAGAGTAAGGAACAAAAGTATTATTTGTACTGAAATCAAGAGTAGGAACATAAGACAACATCGTAGAGGATGGATTCCCAAGATGTTAATGCCAAAGACTGAAGATGCGGAAACTAAAGAAATTGTGAGAACTGACTTCGGGATATGTGACTGAAAGCGCACATCTAGCAAATGAAGCCAATAACCCCCTTGTTGTTCACCCATGCCAATCATAGTCTTCGTGCTGATTTTCTGTAAAATGCAATAATTTTCACTAAATAAAGCATGCTATTATAAAGCAGATAACAATGTAGAGTATGATAATAAATGACATCGTAAGATAGGTATGCAAAGCACATGAGTAAGAGTAGTATCTCCAAAACGTATGGAACCATAATGGGTGGTAGACGACATAGATCCATCAGGCAGTAGAACATTATTAGATTTGGTAGCCATAGAAATGTCAATAAGAGAACATTTATCACAAGTAAAGTAAGCTTACCTGACCCATGTTCAGAAGGGTAATACATCTTATTAAATAAATTGAGGGACGTACTCCATTGGTCGTCAGACAAAGAAGGGCCAAAATCAGATCTGGCAGGGGGGACAGAGGCAACAACCCCAAATCCTAGCAGCGAGGTGACGACGTCGGTGAATGGAGGCTAAGGGCAGCGACGGGTAACATATTTAAATTCATAGTTGGACATCGAAGTAGATAAGAACAGAGTAGCAACGGAAGATCGAATCGGATAGGCAGTAGGAGAACGATACGGTGGCGTGTGGAGAAATTCGGCGGCGGCGCGTGATGTACGGCGGTGGTGCTTGAATTATACTTGCGGCGCGTACGAGGTCAGGAATTGAGATCGGCAACTGCAATAGCAAGCAGTAATATGAAAATCAGGCAGCAAATCGGTGCCAAATCGGACACAGACCTGCGGCACATGAATCAAGGCGGCGAAGTGTCAGGTCGTTGGCGGCGCATGACGGTGCCTAGAGAGAGCAGTTGGCAATGATGAATGTCAAATGGCAGCGGCATCTTGGAGGAAAGTGGTGGCGATCGTTTGACAGCAAGCGGGAGCAAGAACGGCGGCGTGTGGGTAACACATGCGGTCGACAGAAGGCGATGGCTAAAGAGGCAGTCCAAAATTTAAGGTTTAGGATTTCTGAGGTTTTAGGATTTTAATCTCTGATATCATGTAGAAAATAAGGGTGTAATATTGTGATTTTATTCATGATTTGGGGTACATTAAGGCACCAAGACCTATAAAGAAAAGGAAAATAAATCTAATCTAATTATAAGTAATATTCATTTAATATTGAAAAACTGGTTTTACCGTCATGGCTTAATTATTAAACCTATGTTCCAATTTAATCTAACCTAACCAAGTATGTAAAACATTTAAACACGAGACACACGACTTGGTTACGCAGTTCGGTGAAATCCACCTACGTCTGCGGGGCCTGACCCAGTTCAGAA
>JAULKJ010283093.1:0-13023 GCA_032355405.1 Rubia balearica | reverse complement strand
CAGAAAGCTTCCATCACAACCGGAGGTGAGCCCGAAGCCAATGGAAAATCCTTAAACCTTGATGCCCGAGGTGGTGAAGGAAGTTGAAGATGAGGCCCAAGGGGATGAGGAGTTGGTTGTTGAAGACAAAGAAATTGAGCAAGGGGTGATTGCCCTATATTCATTATTCTTGCCATCATCACTCCCACCTCCACCAATTTAACCAACTCCACCATTTTTGGAATTCTTGAAAGGAGACAATAGAGGAGCCAAATGATTATGCCAAGCTCTTAAATCACCCATCTCCTTTAAGACAAACTCTACCTCCACAAAATCCTTTCCTTAAAAGATTTCTACTCCCACCTCTCTACTTTCAGAAGATCATGGTGTAGGGATTAGATTTTCACTATATGGATAACATTAGGGTCGTGCCGACGACCTTAAATAGACGGAGTTTTTTGGGAGGCAACCCGAGCTTTTAAGTTAAGCTAGTGTTTTTTTCTTTTATTTAAAAAATAAAATAAAAAAACTCAAACATGTCATCAAAGTCTTACCCAAAACCATAAAAATGCCACCACAATCCACCACCAAAAATTACCACCAAAAACGCCATCTAGGAATACTACTAGTTGTTGCCCTTTTTGAGTGTTGATTGAGATTTGCATAGTTGTGGATTTGTAGTGGATATGTTGAATTTGCATATTGGGCGGAGTTCGGGAACATGGAGGAGAGAACATTCTTTGACAAGTGAGCAGTGCCATCACCGGGAAGGACCTTCAAGGTCCTCGTTGTGAGTTTTTTCTTTCCCCCTTATTTCTCTATCTTGTCATTTTGTTCACATCAAGGACAATGTGTGTTTCAAGTGTAGGGGAGGGGGAATATATCTCATTGTATTGTATTATAGTGTGCATATTCTCTACTTTGATTTGTTATGTTTGAAAAAAAATTCCTGCTAAGCTAAAAACCCGAGAGGGCAACTTAGGCAAAATTGGGGGGGGGGCAATAGGTCGAAAAGCTGAAAGGGAGACCTATAAAAAATGGGAGGCCTTATGGTGTGGAAAAAGGTAAGGTGAGGTGTGAGCTTTGAAAGAAATGAGAGGTTAGGAAGAAACGAGAGGGCTCCTAGGCAAAATGAGAGAATTGAGAGAAATGGCTACATGTGAACTTTTATCTTGTTTTTTAAACCTATTTGTGGCCATTTTCGGGTGACTAAGCTATCTTCTTGACTTTCTTTGGATGTCTATATCTCATTCTTATTATGTCATGATTTTTGTTGTTTTGGTGGTTCAGGACTCCTTAGGTTAGGATGTGAGGGTTGGAAAACACTTGTGTTTTGGGTTAGGGTAGTTCTAGGAATAATGTGCTGGTTGTGCTCTTCAGAATATATAGCTTAGAAATCACCTTATGACTGTACTTGTTCCTACTCGAGGACGAGTAAGGGTCTAAGTGTGGAGGAGTTGATGAGACATGATTTTGATGTTTTCTTAGTACAATTAACATCCATTTTAGCTTGTTTTGTTAGTGGTTAGTTGTATTATTAGGGGTTTTTTTTACAAAATAGAGGTTTAGAATCACCTTTTGTGGTTATTTTACGTGATTTCCCTAGTTTGTAAGCATTTAGTGTCTAACGTATTCTACCTCTACGATTTGGTCTATTCATATGTGTTTTGTGAGCTTTTTTTGAGACCATCCTGAAGAAGGTCATTCTCAAGGATGGTAAAAGATTGAATAAGGCTATTCATAAGAATGGTAGAAAAAAGGAAACCACTTACAACGTGGTAGAATATATATTGAAGATGGAAGACAAAGTAGCGGAGGAAGAATGATCTCGGTTATTGGAGCCAAGTTTTGAGAATGATCCGAGATGAATTGGTGTACATTTAGGTTTTAAAAAGCGTGCTTAAAGCAATGAGCGCAAGATTGAGCTCTTTGTATCTCGAAGCGTTGAACATGACGGAAAGCGTGTGTTTTTAGTACTTTTTCCGAAGCACAAAGCACTCCAAAAAGTGCACTTTTGGGCTGAAATTGGCTTCTACATTTTGTTTCGTATTTTATAATTAAATATTTTGGGCTGAAATGGAGTAGCTATTAGGGTTAACTAATTTAGGAATAATAACAAAACAGAGTTTTGAGATGGAGATGAGGTTTATGGGGATACTTTTGGTGGAGATGATGATTTTTCTGATGGCTAGAGTTTAGAGCCTTAAGGGATTTCATAATAATTTAAGAATCCTTCGATCTTAGTTGATCAATTCTTCTTACTACCCATAAAATTTTGAATTTAGTATTGTATTGAAAGCTTTGTTTGTCTTTTATGATTTTGTGATATTATTCGAGGATCTAGGTTGTGTCTTTAATGAAATAATACTAGTTCATGTTTTGCGTGCGCTTTTATCCGAAAAGCGCGAGCTTGCACTCAACGCTGCCCGCTTTGATAATTTTGCACTTTGATAATTTTTATCGTTAGCGCTTCATTGCAATTTGCACTTTTTAAAACCCATGTGTCCATGGATAGTATCATTGAATTCGTCTTCACGAGTAATATAAAAGCAACCATAATAACTCTCAAAATTGATTAGCGGTTCACCCGTAGCGATGGAAATAAGAAGAGGGCAGCAACTTCTTCGTGGACTGCGTTATATGTCGCTTGCCACGAAATTAACCCAGAAATTGACTTTTTTTGGTTTTGTTTCTTCTCTTTCCTTGGACTATAAATAGCCCCCCTTCTTACCCATTTGTGCAACCCTGACCTGGGCCTTCCAAAACCCTAGTTTTTTTATTCCTCTTTCAATTTCTTCCATGTTTCCTTGTGGATTTATGTTATATGTTATGAGTTTTAGTTATCTAGGCTAAATATACTCTTGGGAGCAACTGGTAAGTATTTTTTAGTATGAATTTGTGAGATTTTATCCTATTTTGTGCTTTGATTATCAAGTATGTTTTGTACTTTCTTGTGGGATTTAGACTAGGATGACCAACTAGTTGATGATTGTGAATTGATTGTTTGCTAGGTTTTTTGTCAAACCCAGAAGACTTTGACTTTTATCGATGTGATCATCATTGGTTAATGTTATGTTATAATTGGGTGTGACAACTAATTATGACTATTGATTGACGAAATTGTTTAGAATTAGAATGAATTTGAATCGATTTGACTAATTATCAAATTAGTACACTAATGATACCTAGCATGAAGGCCGATCCTCGTAGTCGTCATTAGGGAACATAATTGTGCTATCCCGATGTTCTCGCTTGTTGGACATTGTGTTAGTTATATTGGATTTCCATGTTTATTGCTATTCACAGGGAAGTCTAAGACGCCGATAGTTTAAAGTGACCCGAGTGTAAGGGTTATTGTGTGGCGCCGATCGTCCATTCTAACTATAACCTGGGAGAGGTGAGAAATGTCTACACTCGAAACGTGTTGACAAGTTCTCCACAGTATGTGGTTAATGGATAAAAATAGAATAATTATTCGATGATCAAAGGATAACTAGAAATGTAAACCAATTGAGCCCAAAACTCGTTATAATCTTAGATACATCTTTTATGCTAATTGTGATCGTATTTACATCATTTTTATAATTGTTTGTTAATTTAGTTGCTTGAAGTAGCGTAGTATTTTCTAAACACCCCCACTTTGTTACCACAAACGTAGAATGACATTTTTGTGTGTTTTTAACTGTGTTTAGAATTCGATAAAACCCCTCTTTTTTCATGGATGACCCCAACTTGCCACTAGCTACTTTCTAGTAGTTAGCCGTAATTAGGGCTTGTATACTATCTTTCAGGTAAAATATTTTAAATAATTATATTATTTTTGTTTGCATTGTTCATGTAGAAAGGAGAAAATATGCGACCATATTTTAATAATTTAAAGTAAAATTATTTAAAATTTAATATTGAAACCTCAATTTTTAAATATATTGAAGTTGAAACTAATCTTTTGTTTAGAACCTAACTTCTTTCCACTAACTCTCCAAATTGATTGCTTGCAGGTTTGCAATTTAATGACTCAATGTGCTGCGTAGCCGTGGAGATTAACTAATAAGCTATGGAGGTTGCAGAAACTAGTTCAACAATGCTATGTAAATGTGGATCATGTCTACAGGGAGCAGAATAAGGTGGCTCATGCTTTGGTAAAGATGGCAGTGGCAGGAGCAATACAAAGCAGAAGAGCTGGGAATTGGAATGAGCTTAGTCAAGAAACAAATGCAACGCTAATTGGTGACAGATTAGGGATTGCGAACATAAGAATTTAGGCTCTACTTTTACCAACTTATGAATATATCTGTTGATTATTTGGCTACCAATGGATTAACACAGGGTGTGGAGGTCTAAGTGGTAGAATCATAATCAATAGAGATCAATGTTTACAGAGTCACTTTTGTCTTAGAATCGCGACTGAATCTACTAATGACTCTAGGAATTGTATCAAAATTTTGGGTTTGAGTTTTGGGGAACCTAATAAACACTCCACCAATAGGTGGATTTTTTTTTAAAAAAAGAAACTAATCTTTTGTTTGATACCAAAACAGGTACGTAAAATCATAATAAATAAATAAATATATTTAATATATATTTTAAAGGTTTACCTATATGATATATTTAACCAAAACTTCTCCTTATTAAATGGTTTAATTGATATTTTTCTTGTACAAGTAAAAAAACTTTCGGACGGAATGTATAATAGGATCAAACCTTGCAAAATCAAAATAAATACAGGTGGGGATGAATTGAAGATGAAATTCAATAAAGATGAAATTTAATAACCTAACTAACATTCTCATGCAAGTCAGTCCAATTCAAATTTGTTCATTAATTATACACGTAGATCTATATACACATATATTCATATTAGGGAGATAAACTCATTCATGCTCCCAATTCTTATGTTTGTGCAGATATACCCGAGTTTTTTTTAAAGTGCATGGGTGTGGTCTGAAAAATTGGTCAATTTCGGTGATTCTCGGATTAAATAGAAATGACCGTTTTATCTGAATCCGGGAATGACCGAAATTAAATGATCATTTCTATTGAATCCGGGAATGATTAAAATTGACCAATTTTTCAGACCATGGCAGGGGTATAAATGCACTTAAAAAAAACTCGGGTTATATCTGCACATACACAAAAACTGGAGGCATAAATGCACTTTTTCCTTCATATTATCATCAACTCGCTCTAACTCCAACTATATTGAAAGACACATATTATCATCAACATACTTATCATCAACTCGCCCTAACTGTACTCGAACTCGCACTAACTATTGAAAAAAAACATATTAAATTATTAATATTATCCTCCTACTCCGTGTGATACACATTTGGATTTTTCATCATCAAATTTATATAGTAGTATTAAAAACAAAATCTACAACAATTCAAGAGACAAATAATTCTTTCAAAACTGTTAATTGATTTTCATTATTTACCAACAAATAGTTTTTGAGATTGAACGTGAGTAGAATCAAAATATAAGGGTGAATTGAAGATCGAATTGAATAACCTAGCTTAGCATTTACTAATTCTCAAATAAGGCAATCAAATTAAAATTGGTTGATTAACTGTTCATTGAATTTAATAATAAACAACTACCAATTCTCAAGTCAATCATTTTTTTATTAACTATACACATATATCCATATAAACTCTACAATATAACAAATTTTTATTTTTAAATATGAGTAAGGAAATAAAGCACATACATAAGTAAATAAATAACGTACATAATCACTCATGGATTATTTTATAAAATACAACAAAGAGAAAGTCATTTGTTATAAAAAAAATACAGCAGTTAGACTAATAATAATAAATTCCATTTCAATAAATTTTATGGTTAAATTATAATTATTTATATATTTATAATATATTTTAAAAGTTATTCAAAATTATACAAAAAATTATTACAATAAATAGAAACAAATACAAATGATCGCATCAATAATAACATCAATTATAAAATAATTAAATCCAACAGTAGGTCAGTCTAATAACAAGAATTTGTTTAACAACAAATAATTGTTGGAATGGTCTGAGGAAATAAATTTTATTACTATTAATTATCTGTTGAGATTGATGGTCAACGTATTGGACCAAAGTGTTCTCCAATCAAGAAAGTCGTCAATATCGAGCAACATGGGTCAATTTCTTCCTTAACTATTATTTATATTACTGTCCTTTTTTTTCCTAATCTCATATTTGATTTAATGATTTGAAAATAAATAAATTTTACTACAAATAGTCATGTGTTGAGATTGATAACAACTGTATTGGACCAAAGTTTTTTCAATAAAAAGACATGCAAAACACAAAAATGGAATTCAGTCGGTAAACTATATTGTCAAGCAGTAATACGGATTGTTCAATTTAAAATGGTGTTCATTTACTCTACACATGTAATGTTCATCAACTCTACACATATATTCATATTGTTGTCATTTCTTTCCGTAATTTTTTTAATGATTTAAAAATATATATTTTATGACGAGTAATGATGTATTGAGATTCAATGAAACTCAAATGTATCAGACCAAAGTTTTTTAAAAAATTAAAATCATGCATAACAAAAAAAATTAAATTCAATTGGCAAACTAAACTCATCACAATATAGAACAATGTTGCTCAACTTAAAACATTATTCATAAACTCATCACAATATAGAACAATATTGGTCAACTTAAAATATTGTTATTTTTTTTCATGAGTTTGTTATTGGATTGAATGTGGTATAAGAGGGTATAGGACCAAACTTTGGCCAAATGAAAACTCGAAAACTAAATTACATCGATAAACTAACTGACCACAATATTCAACGTCAATATGCATGTCAACATTAAATATCGTGAACATATATTCAAATTAGTATTATTTCTCTCCTAAATTTTTTTGAACGGATCATTTACACTATTGGTTGAATTGAATATGGTTGAAGGGATAGGACCAAACTTTGGCCAAATGAAAATAGTGATATGGAAATAAAAAATTGGTGACCATTCTCGACCTCGTTCAGTCCGTTAAATTTAAAATATATGCATTAATTCTATTATTTCACGTTATCATCATCCTCATTACCATTTGAGTCCTATCACCATTTATGGTAAAGTATTGGAGTTTCATCAAGAACACAAATTGGTTCATTAATTCTATTACTTTCATGTTATTATCATCCTCATTATAAATTTGAGTCCTATTACCATTTAGGGTAAAGTATTAGAGTTTCATCAAGAACACAAATTTAAAATACAATAATTATTCAGAAAATATTATTATAAAAATTAAGGTTTGAAAAATACATGTTACAACTAATGCAAAAATATTTCATATTATTATACGGGTTGATTGCAATTAGTTGGGTCATAAATTTGTTATGGAACGTGGCAAAAAGAATTTTGGTTTGCATCGTATATAATAACATATATTTCGTATAATAATAAACTTTATAATGACAACCCATTTTTTTAAACCACTCCATAAATGGAAAGACAAAGGTTTAAATGGAAAATTTTAAAAAAGTAACATAAAATTTTTGGGTTGTATTAATTCAGTCATAAACTTATAACTATTACATGTTGCGCATAACAAATTTTTAATATTACAACTAGAACTTTTTAACCTTTCTATAGTTCTAATTCAACCCCGTCGTATTTCCATCTAATATGGAAATACGATTTTTTCCAAAATTTTACGTAATAATATTCTTATTTATATATTAATATGATATCAATTTAATATAATTAATTTTGATAGTGTAAAAATATTTTTTATTACAAATAATTTATAATTGAGATTGATTTAAGCTATAGGACGAACTTTGGCAAAAACAAATATAACTATAAAATGTAATCTGTCCCATCTCTATTTGTACAATAATAATTATTACATTGTTCAATATATATGTGTATATATATATATTTCACTGTAAATATCTTTAGTATAATAATTGTAAATACAAAGTTAATATTTAAAAACTAGTTACGACGAATTGAACATTGTCGTATACGATAATATTATTTATATATATATATATTTAAATATTCAAATAGGGTCAGGATTAATGACATCTATAGTATATATTAAATGAGATCATTCTTGTCAGATGACATTCACACATAATTATAATTACATGATATTAACACATAATTTCATGTCACTTTTATAAAGGCAATACCCATTTTACAATGCAAATATGTTTGCCATTTTCAATGATCTTCCCATACTCTCAATGCACATTCTTTTTGTATTCTCATTCTCCATTTGTTAAAAAAGTTCTTTCATCATACTCCCTCCGTTTTTCTATTTATGGCACCATAGGTTTAAATGTTTGAATTTATGTGAAGAAATTGAATGGATGAAATTGAATGTAAAAGTAAAAAGTAGAATGAGTAGATGAAATTTATGGAATCTTACATAAAATGGAAAGAGTGATAAATAAAAGAAAACATTCATTTATAATAAGTGTGTCATAAATAGCAAAACAGAGGGAGTACTTATTTTTTACAATATATATTTTTAAATTTTATACACATTCCATTTTGGTTTATCTTTTTATTATTATCAAACTTCTTCTTTTTTTTATTTAAAAATAATATCAAACTTCATTTCATGATAATAAGTGAATCATTTATCATCTACTTATTCTTTTTTACAAAGTGTAGTAAATTGTTTCCACTTAATTTAATGAGTTTGTCTCTTGAAAGACGGTTTTTCCATAAGTCATGGAAAGACCAAGGTTTAAAGTGTAAATTAGAAGAAATCAAGATAAAATTTCCGGGTCGTATGAACCGGTTTAAAAATTTTATAACTACTACATGTTTGATAATAAAACTTTAATATTGCAACTAAAATCTTTTACCTTTTATTATTCTAATTAAACTCCGTATTTTCATAAACTTATGGAAAGACGGTTTTGCCCAAGAATTTGTCTTCTTTTAATCTTATGCTTGACTATTTTAATTTTGATTTGTATTTTTAGAGTTTTGCGTTTAACATTTTCAATTAGTTTTTTATATAGTTTTACATAATTTTTAATTATTATTAATTTCATGTGTTATTATTTGAATTGTTTTAGGGACAAAACTCAAATACAATTCAACCCAAGCAAACCCGAAAAATTTGGCCAACTTAACCGCGATTTGACCCGAGTTAGTCCCTCCGATTCAACTCCTCTGTCATCGGAAATCAAATCTCAAATTGTTGAAAATCAAACTTCAAGCTACCGGAAACTGATATTTAAGCCACCGAAAAATGATATTCCCTATATTTTGTTATTTATGACACATTTAGTATAAATGGGTGTTTTCTTTTATTTGACACTCTTTCCATTTTTTGCAAGATTCCTTCCATTTCATCCACTTATTTTACTTTCTACATTCAATTTCATCTATTCATTTTTTTACCTAAATCCAAGCACATGAACCTATGATGTCGTAAATAAATAAAACGGAGGGAGTATTTACTTTTTGATCCACCGGCAATTGAGTTAAAAGTTGTTGATTCGAATTACTAGAAAACTCGACGGCGAATTCTCTTCGTCTATATATCTATTGTACGTCCGTCATGGTTAATTCGAATCCTCCTCTCCGACGGATCGTGTTGTCCCCCGCCATGGTTGATTCATTACCACGAAGCTCGATAGTGGCAGCGCGTTGAACTAGGGGATCAGCGGGCGGCAATCATGAAGGGGGTCGATATGGATGCAAAGAAAGCGAAAATGAAGACGTCCCAGAGTTTTGAAGACATGGCGGGAAACAGACCGGAAGGAGAACGACTTGGGAGAAAGTGAGGGAGGAGGAGGAGGATCATCGGAAAAGAGAAAGATCGCCATAGAAGACGGACGCAGAAAATTCAACTCTAGAAATTTGATTTACTTATGTTCAGAGTTTGCATTTACCTCCCTATCTTACCATGGGTCGATTTCATACGGGTCGTACTCAATTAATAAAAATTCGAAGGTAGAATTCCTCTCGTCCAATGATTTTACTACCATGCAATTGCAGGAATACTATCATTAGGTCTGTTGGTGCGTGAATTAATGCTTCATTAAAGTTTGTTTTACATCGGACATGTCCGGATCGGTAAATGCGGTGGATTAGTCGTGGGAAATTTGAATTTGTATCGGGGACAGGGTGCACCTATGAACTGCGAAGGCCTGTTTTTTTTAATTAAAAAGAAATCAATTGAATTAAATTAAACGAGATTGTAAATTAAATTAACTAAAAATAAATAGACCTAAAAATTGCACTTCATCCATTCCAGTAAAAATAAAATTATTTATTTTCTGATTCATCCTAGTAAAAATAACATCATTTTTAAAATCTAAAATGACATAAAATATACTGTTAAATTTTCACAATATTTCTTAAATTTCAACAACTTTCAGACAGGGCTATTGTTTTCTCAAATATTCCTACTTTTTTTACACTAAGGCCATGTTCTCCATAACTTATTTGCATTGCAGTTCAGTTCAACTCAATTCAATTTAGTTCAACATAAATTTAATTTGGTGGAATTTAGTTTAATTTAGTTCGTATGTTACTATTTTTCAACATACTTATGCTTAGTTCAATTCAGTTCAGTTTAGTTCAAATCAGATCAGATCAATTCTACTCCGTGTAAAATGACCTAATTTCCTGTCACGTTATCTCACATAAATAACAAGTCAAAAGGAATAGTGTCATTTTTTAAGTTATGTGCTAAAATGACTCTGTCTTTATGATGAAAATGTCAATATAACCCTGCAATTTTAGAAAGTGCCAAAATAACTCTTGACTCTACAGACTTTTAGTCAACCGTTTGATGGCCAGATTTTGTTGAAAAGACCACTTTGCCCTTGTTCGAAAAAAGAAAATTTCAAATTCTATTTTCTTCCTCTCTTTCATTTTCCTTCCTTCATTTCTCTTCTTCGCCGCTGCCTTTTTCTTCCTCCATTTCATTTTTCGCCGCTGCTTTCTGTTTCATTTCTTCTTCCTCCTCCGTTTCCTTTCTTCCGTGAGGGTGGCAGGGTGGTTGTGGGGTGGTGGCGAGCAGGGTTTAGGGGGTTGGGCTAGGGTTTTTGGTGGGTGCGGGGTGGCTATCCAGGTTGAGAGAGATTTGGAGTGGCGCGTGGCAGGGCTATGGCGGAGGTGGGTTTAGGTTGAGATGGTTCAGGTCGAGGAACAAAAACAATCACCATTTCTGATTTAACAGATGGGAATCGGAGTTCGGCAGAGAGGGATATGGGTCTCTCGGTCTCAGAGGGGGATTTGTTTGTTGTCGGGACGCCTAGGTACAAACATTTTGCGGTGCAGGGGAATACCTTGTCCAGATTATTTCAGGCTCTCGTCGTAGTTGAGAAGAAATGAAAGGTCATCTTCCCTTTAATTGGGGTTGAGTTGTACAGGGCTTTCCAAAACCTTAGATGTTTTTTTTCCAAAGCCTTAGTCGCAGTTTCTCATTGCAACGGTATAAGTCTTAGATGTTTTTTTTGGAGGGCTGGGGTGGAGAGGGGACGAAGAGTGGTGGTGGGGTGGCGGGTGCTTTTCCGGCAGTGGGTTTTCAGCCATCAATTTTTCTTCTGTTGGTCAAAATGGTATTTTTGTCATTCAATTTCTTATCATTGCCGAAATTTCATGATCAATGCTGGAATTAGGGAATTCGGTTATATCGACACAAATTCTTTGAAAGTTAGGGTTAGATTGACACATAAAATAATTAGTTAGGGTTAAATTGACACTTTCTACGATTGCAGCGTTATGTTGGCACTTTCAACATAAAGTTACGATTATAAATATATGGGAAAAGTGCAAAAATAACCCTGTTAAATTTCAAAAGTGCAGGTTTAACCCTATAAAATCTGAAAGTGCAAATCTAACCTTATTTATTGGAGAAATGTGTAGACATGCCCAAATTGCACTATTCCAGCATTTACTAAAGGAATTCAGATGTTAACCTAACCTAAAAAAGGCAAAAATATTCTAGGTTTAAAACTAAAAATTCAATGACCATTATACAACTAGGCTTTGCCACCGGTCAATGGTGGTCAATGGTGGTCAATGGTGGTCAATGCCGGTCAATGATGGTCAACTTTGTTCAACGGAGGACCACATTCGGTCGCTACCACCGGCCGGGTTAGATCAGTATTTTGATTAATAAGACATGGTTAGATCAACACTTTAGACAGGGTTAAATTAGTAACAAATATAGACTTAAATTAGCACTTCTCTAAAAAAAAGGTTAGATCAACACTATCATAAAAAACATCTTCTTGAGGAGATGCATTCATTACAACTTCATAATCTCTCTCTCTCTTAAAAAAAAGAAGGTAGATTTCATTAATTTTTGGTAGAGTGCAACTTCATAATCTAATGTATAATAAATATGCGTATAATTTGTACGCTAGTTTCTAATTAATTTTCAATACTCCATCTATCCTAGATAGATTGGCACATTTTGGTTTTTGGAAGTCAACTGAATCAATTTTCAACTACTTTAATATCTCTATTCATGTGTGTAAAAAAATCTTTAAAATAATAATTTAAAATTTTATGTGATGATGAATCCAACAACATTTGGCATGATAATAGTCCTGAATATATAATAATAGAATTTAATTATAGAATTTGACTTCTTTGACTTTCAAAAGTTAAAATATGCCAACTTATTTGGGACGGAGGGAGTATACAAATTCGGTCTCCATAATGAAAAGTTGATTCCATCCCTAACAATATTCTGGTAGCAATATGTGTCGATTTCTAATTACAAAGTTATTGAAATTTGTAAGGAAATTATTTACCAAATTTTTTGAATTTATTTCGGAAAGTATTTACCAAACTTTCTCACTCTCATAATGAAGGCATACAAATTATAAGTATATTTATGATACGTTAGATTATGAAGTTGTACTGAAGGAATGTTTATAAGAAGTGAGCTCTCCTCAATTTTTTTTATGATAGTGCAGATCTAACCCTATCATTTTACACAAAGTGCTGATTTAACCCTGTATTTTTTGTTGAAGTGCTGATCTAACCATGTGTTATTAATAAAAGTACCCATCTAACCC
>JAULKJ010283083.1:0-13027 GCA_032355405.1 Rubia balearica | reverse complement strand
CCACAATGTAATTTTCAATTAATTTGTTGTAGTGGTTATAGTTCACTTTCGAGGCCTTTTCTTTTACCTCATCATGTCAAGAACACAAAGTTCCCATCCGCTAACATTGAATTTCATTTTTCTTAAGCCAATTTTGGATTTTGAGAATTCCAACTTTGCTTGGAGGGATTTAAGTGCAAAAAGTAAAAACATTTGCTCGTAACTCCAAATTGAAATCCGTTTGATGATAATAAAAAACTTAACATCCCCTGGTGTATTTTCCAAGTTTGACGCCAAGTTAGTATCAATGATCGGAAATGAATAAGTCTTCATTAACATTTCCTAAATCTCTCAGTACCCACTCTGTAAGCATTTATCATTTACTCTGGAACTTATACTAGCACTTTTGGTCATTCTCCAAAAACTAACAATTATATTTCTTTCCCAAAATTATTGAATAAAATGGAAATTCATGGGTGGCATAACAACAGGAAAGTAACGTAAAGGAAAAACTCGCAACAAAGGTCTATTTGAATTAATTTTATAAAATGACCCCGGGAACACTCGCCTAATTAATGGATTCTTCAAAAATATCCATATGCTTTTTATAAACTGAGTAATTATTCTCGTGGGGATAATTCATGGTCCTAATAGTTTTAAGAACTTTTAGGACCATAACATAATTTTACTACATACATATTATGGCATATTTAGACTATACAATTATCCCCAAAACCATGATCTCTCCATTGTACATATGTTAATCAATTATTTTTTTGTTAATTTTATCATCTGACTAATCCAATTAAGTAAGGGGGCCCTAATGAAAACATTTTAAAGATAATTACTTACTAGAACCGGTATGTGAACTATGTACCGGTGCTAAACATTTTTTAGGGAGTAAAAATTGTTTAAATATTTTAAACTAGAATAAGGAAGGAATATGAAATTGCGTAGGCACCGGCATGAATATCACTAGCACCGCTTAAGATACGGGTGCCAGATACTTAACCTAATTTTTGGACATTTGCTCTCTACCCCTTCTAAAAATAAATAGGCCCAATTATAGCAGTCTGACGCAACTGCGTGATGTGTTCAAAAGCATTGATATAGTTCTCAAAGGCACCAGTTACCTAATGGTGCTCAATACTTAACCTAAATTTTGGACATTTGCTCTATGTCCCTTCTCAATAAATAAATAAAAATAAGCCCATTTAAAAAAGGCTGACGCAGCTGTGTGTTGAATACAAAGGCACCAGTGTAGTTGTCAAAGGCACCGGTATGAAAGTTAAAGGCACCGGCAAGTTACTCACTCGCATCGGCAATTGTACCGGTACTTATTTTTTTTAAATCTTTCCACCGCATGAGTTATTTTATTAATGACCCTAGGCACCGGTAGAGTAATACTTATACAAGTGTTATTAACTGTAATATATAAAGTCTATGAGAAGGAACCATAGCCAGTTTCATCCTCCTCGATGGCGGCTCTTCTTCCCCTTCCGCTATTAACGGTCAACCCCCACGTCTCACCCATCAATTACACTCAATAACTCCCAATAACTCACTCATTCACCCTATCCTGTATATAGCATCGACGGAAGAAAAAATTTGGCTTTAAAACTGAGGCAATCTTCCCCAAACATACACCACTGTTGAAGCCGGTGAGTTATTCCATTCAGTCACTTTCCGGCGGCCATTACACCTTTACCAAACTACAAATAGTCTCGTAAATAGAAGGTAGTTCTACCAAATCCCTTGCATGTTTTATAAAGTTAGTGATTTAGCCCTTGTAATCATGAATCATTGTGTGCACATTTCATGTTCGATGAATTTACTCAAAATTTTCATTGTTGTGTATATTCTTTGTATTTTGTAGTTGAGGATTTTTTCACATTGTGTGTTTTCGTTCATACAAGTTTTTGGGGTGAAATGGTATATCTTATATTGGTTGTGAATTGAGTTCAAATGGATTGTTGTTTCATGGTTGTGATTGAGGGTTCCAAAGGTTTATTGTTTATTGGTTGTGGATTGGGTAGTAATAGATTGTTGTTTTTTTGGTTGTGATATAATTCCTAATAGTGTGTTGTTTAATGGTTGTGGATTGAGTTCAAATGGATTGTTGTGGTTCTTGGTTTACATCAATATGTTCTAATAGTGAATTTATATGTCGATTGTAATTGAGTGATTTATTGGTTGTTATATTTTACTTATGTTGTGGACTACGTAATTTATTGATTGATTTGTAATGTGGATTGTAGATGCTGCCCAAATCAAGGAAAGAGACTACCCAGATGAAGAGGGGTGAGGCACATGCAAAAATCATGCCCGATGAGCCCGCTGTTCGCCTCAAGATACAATTTGAGGAAGTTGTTCCCACTGAAGATGCAGTTGACTCTTCACCGGATAAGGAACCTCCAGGGAAAAATTGCCCCCGAAATAGGATAGGAACAAATGATGTATCGAAGGCAGAGGGCAATGTGGGATACCCTTCAAAAATTTTCAAATTGGAACTTGGGGCAAGCAACGTGGGACAACCACAAGTTAATCAATTATGCTTGCTAAGGAGAAAGATCCCATGCCGGTTGAGTTCAATTTGGATGATATGGTCTGCACGAAGAATTGAACCGCGTTCACTATGTACTGTAACTATGCATTCTAGCGCTGCATCAAGTTTGGAACTCATAGACGGGATGACACCAAGGAGGAGGCATGAAAAGATATTTTAGTAAGATCTATTTATACTAACAGTTTGAAAATTTCCTATTTTTATTTTACAACCATTATTAATTTACAATATTTATTTTGTAATTTCAACGCATGCGAGCTTTTAGTTCGAACAAAAATTTATTGCAGAAAAATTGGAATAATTAAAAGGAATTGTTTATATCAAGGTAGGCGACACCCACTGCAATTGAAAGTCGAAGATTGCAAGAAAATACATCCATAATATGGATGATGGAACAAACAAATTTAAAAAAACCTTGAGAACGCTACAATTGAATGGAAGAGGAGGAGTGGAACAGAGTCTACAAAATGCGTACAAATCCGGAATTTGAGGTAAGCTTCATATGTTTCCTATGAAATAACTTCACATATTATGCGTAGCTTATATACTTTACTTAAGACAAACTTTAATTATTATGAATTGCATAGAAAAATACGAGTGACAGATAGCGCAAAATCAAAGAAAAATAAATATACCCATCACTCTGGTAGGAGCGGCCACAAGCTCACGCGGGCTAAGCTTGTCGACAAATTGAAAGAAGAATATAGAACCAAACTTGATGTTGAGGGATACACGGAGGAGGATATTGAACAAGAGTTGAGAAAAAATAAGTTCAATGTCGATAGATCATTGGTCTACCTCGAGTTCAAAAAGCTGGGGGAGAAGGGAGAATATACCGATCTGAATGACAGGGCATCACTGCTGATATTGTGAGTACTTTTTTCATAGTTCAGCAACCTTTCTTTCCATACTTTTATCTGCTATTATGTGTTTCGTGGTAGTGTATTTAACTTGAACATATTTCACAGATAAGGATGAGCAAGGAACAAGCGAAGAGCACATTGAACGTGGAACCCGGTGAGGACATTTTGATAAAGGTAACTGGTAAGAAGGATCACCTAGGGTGGTATAAGGCTACTCAAATTTACCTCCTAGTAGCTATTACGGTACCTCATCTCACCCGCAGTCGGAAAAAATGTGGCAGCAGCTCGTCACCTAGGCCGGCAATCCCAAAGAAGAAACCTACTGATCAGCCGGTGGTCAAGACAATGGTGGCATACTTTGACCAGCTAGCCAAGGGGATTGCAGCTGTTGGAGTGGTTCAAATCCCAACGGGCTTTGACGATCTAAAGTGGTTCATTAAGAAGGCATTGGTCCAGGTCAGCGCTACTTAAACAATATCTGAGGATTGTATTAGCGACGAAGAGGATGATGAGGAGGAAAACAAAATATTTCATTTCCATTTAATTTATATGATCCCCAAAACTTCATCCTTTAATGTAAGCCTATATTTTAACAAATCCCGTTCTGTAATGATGCCAAAATGGGAAAAGGTGACCTTTTTAATTTCAAAAACCTTGATGGTTCAAGGGTCATAGTGGCAAAATGATTTCACCAAAAAACCCCACCATAGCCATAGTTCAACCAGTGAAGTTGCTCGATTTCGAGTTTGTGAGCCGGTCTTCTATTCTAGGGCAGGATTGCCTTCGGCCAATCACAAATTAAGCGATGTTGGAGAGGCTCTTGGATATGTGGTTTAGTGGCCAGTAGGTTTAGTCGATCTAGATGATGATCCCCCAAAAGAACAGAAGAATGAGGTGCCTCAGAAGGATTCCACAGACGAAGACCGACTATTCCTAGACGCCAACGACGATGAGGTAATTCTGTTAAACTAATTTATATAATTCATTTACTGTGTGTATATATACCAAGCATTAAATTATTGATTGCAATATAACAATGTTTTTCTCTCTCGTGTAACAACCTGCAAATTCATCATCGACAAAGCCATCCAGTTCTTCAACCAGTTACAGGCCAAGAAAGTAAACGTTGGACAAACCAAAGCCTCTAAAAAAGATAAAATATTTATTCCCCATTACTATTTCATTTTAACACGTTTCATGTACTTAATCCTTCTATTTAAACGTTACACACACATATTGTGAATGGACTCCCTTTGAAGGACTATCTAATGATGAAGAAGTTCATCAAATATTAGCGGCAGCGGACATGAATGTGAAGGGAAACGTTGCGTATTTCACCCAGTTTTTGGATTCTTCATTTCCCAGAACTATCCAATATTGCCTAGACATCGAAAAAATGTTGGAGTTCAGAGGCAAGCTTGGGAATGGTCATGGCATGACATGGATCTAAAATGTTCAGATGGATTTGTGGATGGGGTAAGTTTCACATTTCAAAATTTTCCATTCCGATTTTACACAGATTCTAACTAAAATTACTTGTACTTTGACAAGGACCTGTGGAGTAAAGCAAACGACAACAACAGGGGCCAAATCCGATTCTTTGTCTCGAACACGGAAAGGCTCGACATCGGTCATGAAGAGAGTGATATCCCTAATCGAGTTAACCTCAACTGGGAGCCGATAATTGTATTTCAAGCTGACATGTATATGGTATCCTACCTTAGGAGGTTAGACATATTTTCTTAATATTATACCATTACTATTCGTTTAAAATATACAAATTGCAATATCCCTAAAGATGTTTTCTTTATTTTCAGTTGTATATTCAAATCTTTTTCAATAGCAAATTTACTCTTTAATAAGTTCTATGGGATTTATGAAATCCACTTTCCCTGTATTTGATCCAGAATGGGACAATTTTTTTTTAAAAAAAATCCAATTTAATTTTTATTTTTTATAGCACTGTTAACAAAACATTATACCATACCGATGCTACACATTATCCATATTTTTCAAATTCAGACACTGGTTCTATTAATTCAAAATGGTGTTCAAAAATAAATGACCAAACATTACAATTCGGTGCTACAAATTCCTATGATGGTTCTACTATACTAGGTGATTTCAAAATAACATAGGCATGGTGGGAGGCCATCATCGTGCCTCTCAAAGATAGTATGTATATGGCCTAATTTAGGCTATACTACTAGAAAGTAGATAGTAGCAAGTCGGGGTCGTCCACCAGGAAAAGGGGATTTTATCGAGTATTAAGCGTAGTTAAAAGCACACGAAGAATTTAATCTACGTGTGTGGTAACAAAAGTGGGGGTTTTGGATTTTTGAAAACACTACGACTACTTTAAACAACTAAATTACCCGAAAATTAGAGAAATTAATATAACTACGAACATACTAGTACTAAAGATGCAATTAAGGTGATAAAAAGTCTTGGGCGCAATTGGTTTACAATTATGGTTATCCTTTGATCCTCGAATAATTATCATATTTTTACACATTAATCACATATTATGGAGAACTTATCAACACCTTTTGGGTGAAGATATTTCTTGCCTCTCCTCGATTATAGTTTTAGTGGGCGATCGGGGCCATACAATAACCCTTACCCTCAGATCAGCCTAGAAGATCGGCGTCATAGACTTCCCCGAGAATAGCAATACACATGGAGAACTAATACAACTAACACAATATCCTACAAGCGATAAATATCGGGATAGCACACATATATTTACTAATAATGAATGCGAGGACCGGCCTTCATGCTAATCGCTATCAGTGAGCCACATTGATAATTAGTCAAACTCATTCAACTTCATCTCAAGTCTAAGAAATTTCATCAATAAATAACCATAATTAGTTGCCTCACCTAATTATAACCTAACATCTACTAACAATAATCACATCGACAAAAAGTCAAAGTTTCTCAGGTTTGACCAAAAACCTTGAAATCATGCATTAACTGCACAAGAAAGCACAAAATAGGAGAAATAAAATCTCACAAATTCATACTAAACATGCTTACCAATTGCTTCCAAGAGTGTATTTAGCCTAGATTAGCTAAACTTATAACAAAAGCACAAAAATCCATGGAAAGAATTGGAGAAATGATGAAGGAATAAATGAAATAGGGTTTTGGTAGAGAGAAATTCGGATATAATATAAGTTAGGAGTGAAAGAAGAGGCTGAAAAGAGTTTAAAAGAAGCAGTGTAACTCATCTCTACGGGCCGCAGACCTGTCCTGCGGCCCGCATTGCACCTTCTTACTCTCAATGACTGCCTGCTGACTGGGCTGCGGGCCGTAAAGAAGGTTTGCGGTCCACAGAGGAAGCACTGGAATCTATACTCGTCCGTTAAAAATGGAATGCGGGCTGCAAGGCAGGTCTACGGCCCGCAATGAAGCTGCTGCCCATTTTCCATCTTCTACCAATTTAATTGGCATTCTTCGTCCCATCTTCTTGTTTCTTCAATTTTTTTCTTCAACATTTGATCTCTTCCAAACCCGACCACTTTGAAAAGATCTAAAAGCTTCATAAATTAAAGAATTAGGATATAAAACACATGAATTCATCCTAGCCCCTTAATTGAAAAAATGTAAATTTCTTTTCAATTAAGTCTCTAATCTATTACAAAATTAGATTAGAATGTGTTAAAAATATGATATAAATTGAGAACATCAAATAAATTTTAATGATTTGCAAATAGAATATGTGTCTATTAAAGTGGCACCAACTTTATTTTCTTTAACCTTGAGTATTTTTCAACAAACAGTATTTGGTATGCTTTTGATATTTTCCCTTCCTAACTAGATTAACTGAAAGGATTAATGTGCATTTTGTTTGATTCTATTTTATATAGGCGTGACATATACACATAATCTTTGTGCTCAAACAGGCTTTTGATTTTGTTTCGTGTGGTTGTTCTCGGACGATTTCTTCAATGGAGGATTGAACACCTGAATGAGAATGCTCGCTGTCTCTGGTTAATGTTTATCATCTGCAAGCTCTGGTTCACCTTTTTTTGGCTACTTAACCAGCTCCCAAACCCATGTCCAGTCAATCGTATACTAATTTGGTTGTCTTAAACCAGAAGTTTTAGACATCAAATGATTTAATTTCAGTGATTTTTCGACGAGGCTAATTATCTGATTGCTTTATAAGAATGATGTGATTTATTTAGGCTAGTGCAACTTTAGTTTTTTAAATATATTTTTGTGCCTTTATGTTTGCATGAGAAGAGTATTAGAGTTAGATAAATGTTTGATAAAATTATGTTGGGTGTTTTGGGGTAGATACGCAGTTGGACCCATGATTGTGAGATGAGTTATGTTAGGAGTTGACCGACCTGTGATTCTTCACATGCGTGATATCCTTCGGTTGCAAAACTAATGTATAAGTTATAGTGCTTGGAATACACCTCCCCTAACCACATGAAGTCAAAAGTAAAGGTAATATAGCTAACCTAACGCACTAGGTAAATGATGGTTCGCCAAAGAGAATACAGAACCCGCTAAACTCAAAGCTATGATAGCACATCGCCTTTGGAAAACTGCTCTAAGTGCACCCAGAAGAAAAGATAACTCTTACCAATGATCATGCCACCAAGACCACGATCTAAGAATATGGTCCACAATCAACAAAGATTACGGTGACCCCAACCCATAAATAGATGATTTGAACAATGACATATGTAATGGAAGTTTCTCAGACACTACTCATATATTGATTATACACTAAGTTAGGCATCAGAGGAAGATCTTAGGGAAGACATAAGGTGGGATTGGGCGAAGTGATGGAGAAAAACAGGATAAATTGGAAAGCCTCGAACAAGCAGGATTGGATGAAAGCGACAAAGTGAACCAGGTTTAGTCACACAACATCAATACATCACAATAATACATTTTCATAACTAAGGTATGTTCACACTAGGTATGCTTCAGATTTCTTAGCTATGCACATGCAAAATTATTAATAAATACATGGTAACATGCTTTAGTTTTTAAAAAATAATATCCTGCTACTTAATGCTGGTAAAATAACATTTAATTTTGGGATCTAGTAACCCAAAATGAAAATTGAGTACAATGAAATGACAACAATATGATACTCATTTTAATCTATTAGACTACATTGAGGAATATTGCAAGATAACTAGTTTCTGAATTGCGAACTACCTGGCCTATAGGGATGAGTTTTGTAAGTAACGTCTGTAGAGCCTGGTCGTAAACTCCAACCGAGGTGTTGGACATTCAGTTCAAAATTATATCTCGTACTCTATGGTGCACTCCAGTCGTGGGGTGCACCAACCTGAAAACAGGCAAGTATGCCAGAGAACGATGAATCACCATCAACCAATTATCATTCTCCAACAATACTCCACCCCGTCCTAGCATTGCCAAATTCACACCCGAGGATTACCAAGTGCGTTTGTTAACTATGCAGCCTATCATCACCCCACTAGTGGAGAAAGGCCTATTAAAGGCACCACTTTAAAGGCAGTTCTGGCTTCTTCTTTTTTTAAAGAACTTCCTTTGTGAAGCAGTTCCGAATTTGAAATTGGCTTGAATAAAATCCCCAATCTTTTTTAAGACGGTTCAACCACTTTGGAAGGCTGTTTGTTTGGAACTGCCTTTCCAGAATCGATTTGAAAGGTGGTTTTGCTTGGATGAATTTGATCATCACACGTTTCAAACTCGAAATAAGGGATCCATCCAAGCTTCCGAGTTTGTAAATACTCGGTTGGACCGCCATTGAAGGCATGTACATTGTTACAGTACTTGAATAATGTTTGTTCCTAGTCCTAGGCTTGGAACTACCTTCTGGCTTGTGGTTACCTGAGGAAACGAAGATGTAAAATCAGAACTATGTTAAGTGGTCAATTTTCGGTTGGTTTTAAAAGGGTTTTCATTTTGAAAAAGCAAAGAATATTAAGGGAACCGCACTTTGGGGATTAATGAGGAACTATTTGAGGAAGGTATGTGTTCACATTCATTACTTGATTGGATGCATTACTAAGAGTTGAATCGGGTTGAATTTAAGGTTTAGGATTTAGGTTGTATTTAGGGTATTGTGTTGTATAAATGGGGAAATTTTTATACATTCATTACTTGATTAGATGTACTACTAATAGATGAATGATATTGAATTTATGGTGCATGTAGGGTATAGGTTGTTTTTAGGGTAATTTGTTGAACTGTATTCAATTTTGACATTTGAATGTAGGTATGTGGTAATGTATTGCATTGAACTCATTGGTAACGAACTTAGGAATTTTCCCGATTACATTCCTTTGGTTGAATCATTTATTTTGTTGGTTTTGGAACATGCATCCAGGAATGACGTGGCGTGTGTACGACGACTATGTAGGGATTGTAAGAATGATCAGTGAGTAGGTTGGTGATCCACTTATGTTTTGAGACAATAATGGACATAGCCCTATATTCAGACTCTACTGGGGACTTACTAACAGTGCTCTGCTTCTTAGACTTCCATGAAATAAAAAAAAATCCCCAAGAAATGCAATGTCTGGGGATTGATCATGGAGTAATCCTGCATGTATTTCAGTCTGTATCAGAAAAGGTAGATAGAGAACAATCAATGCCTATGAGAGATACAACCGATGCCTATGCCAGTTTCAGTGCCTATGTCTGTATTCTGCTCTAGTAAAAGTTACTAGGTCATGAATTCCTAATATTTCACATGTGGAAGGGAAAATAAGTTTCATAGCTTAGACGAATGCGACCACCATGGATGTTATCATGTGGTGGTTTACTTTTGAAATTTTTTGACTAATTTAATTGAGTCAATTATCATTCAAACCAATTAGCTACTCTTCCATTGAAACTAGAGAATATATATAAGTACATTTAGTGTTTTGTGTATGATGGACTAAATTTGACAAGGGGTGAGAATTGGTTTTCATTAACTCTATTTTTTGAATTATATCTCATTGTTACTGAGATTATAAAATGGAAGTTTTAAGAAGTGGAATATTGATTTCGATGATGTGATTTGGAATATTTTACAATTAAGTATAGAGATATAATGCCAAAACATTACAAAATAAATATGATAAGTTATGAGTTTCAAAATTCCTACACTTGATCATGAAGTTTTCATGAATTTGGGTTTGATAAGTAAGTTTTTCTATTATAATTTTTTTTATTTGTACTATGGAATTCTTACATAGAATAGTTCTAATTATATTTAAACGTTATTTTATATATGAACTCTTTATTGAAGAATAATAATAGATAAATATATATATAATAATTTTCTACAGTTCGTTATGGGAATCCATTTGATGTGATATTCTAACATCTTTAATTTGATGTGACGTATGTAAAAATCCCATTCAAAATCAATGCGGCATGTGCGGTCTCACCATGCCCAGTGTTTAGAAGGGCCTAATTTTTTTTACCATTTGTATATTTAAAATAAGTTTTGTTTATTTTTTTTGTTTATCATCAAATGCCCTAGAATTACCAAAGAAACAATCGAACCTACTAGAATTATCACTCTAATTTTCTTGTTATTTTTTTCTTATCACTTCCCTTTTCTGTAACATTAGGCGATTCAATTGAAGGTATTACCAGCTTAGTTCATATAGCTTCTCATCACAATTTCACCCAAAATTTTCATTTATTTGAATCTGAATCAATTTTATGATTTTTTTTTTAAAAAAAGTATTTTGGTAAGAATCAAAAACTCTCAAACCCCAAAGTCAAAAACTATATATTTTCATTCTTCTCTTTCTATATAAAAACATTCATGTTTGCGGATAAAAACATTCAAAACTATGACTCCAGCTAAAATTGAGAAAATATTATTTGCGGATAACAATGACTCTAGCTATGTTCACAGTTTTGCCTCAGAAAGTGCAAGTACTCATTGGAAATAAGATATGGCATATATGATTTTGTCTTGCATTATTTTAAACATATAAATAAAACATGCATTAGGAGAGCCTTACACATTTCAACTGGTTAGGTTTTAATCCCAAAACATATAGTATTATCATTTTTAAATATATTTAGTAAAAAAACACGTGAAATTTATAAGGACTTAAAGGAAGGAAATAATGTGAAGATATGAACATGCTTTTTGCATTTTGTTTCATAGATGTAGTTTAAGTGAAATTAAAAAAAAACTAATTATCAAAAATTATATTGATCTAGTTTGCCAATTAATTTAGAGTTATAGATCATTGATGGAAAAAATAATTCTTGACAAAAGGGCCCAAAATAAAATATTTTCAAGAGACTTACAATTCCAAGGATCGTATGTAAAAATTACTGCTTTCAACTTTGATAATTCTTTATGACTTTTCGTCAAGAACACCGAAAATTCCGCGATGCCAAGATGACTATCATAGTTTTTTTAGTTATTATTAAATTTAAAAGGGTGGTAGTAATCTACTAATTTACTTGTTAAATCTTAAAATTTTGCAATAGCTTCTTATGAAGTGTTGCGGTCATTACCATGCTAGTGAATAAAAAAATAGAAGTAGGCAGTCGTGATGATGCTGATTTTCTTTTGTTGATAAAATTGAAACTATATCTTAAAATTTTGGCTAAAAACTGAACTGATGACTTTTTTAATTGAATAATACCAACACCAATCTTCTGACAATAAGAAGTAGCAACTCCTTGAATGGGTTACTTCGCTTGTTTGACTCTTTGCTGAGTACATATTTCAGTGTTGAACAAGTTGGAAATGACTTCACCATTATATATATATTTCGTCTATTGACTCTGTATTAAGTTGTCATCAGGTTCTGGAGGTATCAAAATTTCATCGGCACCAACTAAAAATGAAAATCACAAGTGTCATAAACGAAGTTGCAAATCACAAGTGTCATAAACAAGTGTTGCGGTCATTGAATGGTAAATTCATACATAACTTTTTTTTTCTACTCTTGAAATGTGTGGCTCTATTATTTATATTCTTAATTTGCTTGTTTGACTTTCTGAAAGAAGTGACAACTGCATTGTGCCAACAGGAGTTTAGTTTTGGTAATTTAACGTTTGTGAAGGAAGTATAAATCTAATATGACCATCTTTGAATATATTTAAACATTATAAATCTAGCAATTCCATCTTTTATTTTCACAATATAAAAAGCACAGAGAAGGGTCAAACACGGGCAATATCATTTTGGTGAAGTGACGTAGAACTTATTGAAATAGTTATTGTCAATGTATATTACTTAAAATGATACCCCCTAATCAAGGGCGGAACCAATGGTACGCGAGGTAGGGCTCCAGCCCTACCTAGATCGCCGGCCTGAGGTAGAAGGAGTCGGTTCCGGCTGTCGAGCGCGTCTTCCGGCGGAGCTTGGCGCGTCTCCGGCGACTGGTACGCCTCTGCTCGGAGAAGAAGGCCGGTCTTCAATTTTGAGTTTTTATTTTTTTTGCCCAACCATATACAAAACGACGTCGTTTTATCCTTAGTAAAACGACGTCGTTTTAGTACTCTGATGGCTTTTTGCCTAACTTAACAAAACGACGTCGTTTTGCCTAAGTAAAACGACGTCGTTTTGCTTAGCTGATGGGCAAAAAAAAGAAGGGCATTTGGGCTGAACCAAATCGGCCCAGCCCAAACCACC
>JAULKJ010283082.1:0-32668 GCA_032355405.1 Rubia balearica | reverse complement strand
GTTAATGGTTCAACAAATGAACTAATAAGATTAAAAGAGGCAAATGCTACATTAACTAGGTCACTAATAGAACAGAACAAATTATGGAAGCAAAAATCTAAGATCCAGTGGCTCAAAGATGGTGATGATAATACAAGCTATTTTTATAATACTGTCAGGGAGAGACAATCCACACTTAGTATTAATAAGATTAAAAGTTCTAATGGTATTTGGTTAGATAACAACAGTCAAATTGAAAATGAAGCTGTCCTTTATTATCATAACCTCTTGACAGAACCTCAGTCAATATTCAATGGTGATTTTTCTCACTTTCTGAGCCAAATTCCTTGTTTAGTTACTGATATTGACAATATTCTTTTAACTAAACCATTTGGTTTGCAAGAGCTTAAAGCTGTTGTTTTTAGTCTCACTAAAACAACAGCACAGGCCCTGATGGCTACACACCTAAATTCTTCACAAAGTGCTGGGATATTATAGGGGAAGATTTGCTACTGGCAGTTAATGATTTTTTATCTGGCTCTGATATTCCTAGAGGTATTGCTGCCACATGGATAACTATCATACCAAAAAAACATCTCTCAATCTCCTTTAGTGATTTTAGGCCAATCAGTGTATCCAATTTCATTAATAAGGTTTTTTTTTATAAAACTATTAATAGATAGGATGAAATTTTTAATGCCTAAGCTGATTTCTCCACAACAGACAACCTTCTTGAGTGGTAGAGATATATCTGATAATGTGATCTATCTTAAGGAAATGATCAGATTTTTAGATAACAAATATGCTTGTCCTAATTTCATCAAACTAGACTTAATGAAAGCTTTTGATAGGGTGAATTGGCCTTTCCTTAACACTATACTTTTAAAATTTGGTTTTTATGGCAAAATTGTGCATTGTATTATGAAGAACATAAGCCAAGCTTGGTTCTCCATTCTGATCAATGGAAAACCAGTAGGATTTTTTAAACCTATAAGAGGAATTAAGCAAGGCGATCCTCTATCTCGTTTTTTATTTAACATCTTCACCGAGTCTTTTAGTAGAAGTCTTTCCTTTATATTCCAAACAAGTAAGCTAAAATATTTTGACCTGCCTCCTCGAGCTATTCCTACCTCTCACCTTAGCTATGCTGATGATACTATCATATTCATTAAAGCTACTGAGATGAGCCTAATAAGAATTAAAGTTTTTCTGTCAGTTTTTGAACAAACCACAGGATAGAAAGTCTCATATGAAAAGTCTGAATTTTATTTATCTAGACATGCTTCAGTGGATCAATTTAGGAAGGTCAAAATTATTCTAAGAATGAAGCAGGGAATCCCTTTTAAGTACCTAGGCTACCCAATATATAGTGGAAGAACCCAGACTATTCATTTTTTACCTGTGCTAGAACAGATATATAGGAAACTTTCCAACTGGAAGAATAAATGGCTTTCTACTGGTTGTAAACTGACTCTCATTAAATCTTGTATATACTCCATACCTCAACACATTTGGCGTGTTATGAAGACACCTCAGACAATTGTCAAAAAACTGGAAAAATGTTATCTACATTTTTCTGGGTGAGACAGATTTAAAGAAAAAAAGGTGTGGAGAAAATGGAAACATTTATCCTATCCCGCTGACCAGAATGGATTAGGTTTTAGATCAATAATAACCATCATAGGAGCTTGCTCTTTGAAACTGTGGTGGAAATTGCAAAGAGTTGAAGCTCTATGGACTCAGTTCCTATGGTTACTCCCCCCATCAGCTAGACAATCTCAGAACTAGAAGAGAATTCTCTCAGTTAATGCAGTGGCTGAGATTAACTCTAGGGTGATTGTTGGTAATGGTAGATGTAATTTCTGGACCTCAAATTGGACTGGACAAGGTCATATTATTGACAAGTGCAACCAGGAACTTACAATGATCCTATTATCTTGCACAGTTCAGCATTTTACTGATAACAAATCTTTGCTCCTCCCTTCAATCTCATCTTTTATCTCAACAGATTTGGAGCTGATACTGCAGGATTCCCATCTGAGCAATCACAGAGAAGATAGGCTGATCAGCCCACCCACAGGGAAAGTTTACTTTCAGTTCAGCTTACCATGTCTTCAGACATAGTAGAAATACCTCTATTTCTCTTAGAAAGATCTGGAACCCTAGAATTCAAAAAAAAAGTTTCAGTTTTTATGTGGAAATTGTTTAATTCTTTCTTATCTTTTGATGATGTGCTCAAACTTATGGTTTTTCAAATGGCCTCCAAATGCATTAATTGCCATCATGCTAATGATATTGATCATTTTTTCAATCATTCTCAATTTGCTAGGGATCTCTGGAAGGAAATTCATATTCTGCTGGAAATTAGAGATAGAATTTTTCAAACTCTCTGGGAAAGACTAGCTTTCTATCTATATTATGCCGGTTTTTCTAAATTGCACACTTTTCTAATTCAAGCTATACCTATGTACACTTGCTGGGAATTATGGAAAGGTAGGAACAAAAAAATGTTTGAAAATATTAACCCTAACCATGATCTGATTCTCAAAGAGGTTAAGGATACTATTTTTAACACCTTATGTGCCAAACCTTTCCAAATTCATAAGGAATATGATAAGGAACTTGTTTCAAAAGTTTTTTTTTTACCTTTTTGTAGCAAGAATGTCATTTCTGTCCTTCCAGTCAAATGGTCTCCTTCATATATCCTTAAAATGAATGTTGATGCTTCCTGGCATGTAGATGGTATGGCAGGGATTGGAATAATTGTTAGAAATATACAGGGCAAACAAGTACACATTTCCACTGCCTATGTACCTGCTAAATCTCCCTTAGAGGCTGAACTTCTAGCTATACAACATGGAATCTCTGCTTATTCTGATCTGCAATATTTTATCCACTCTGATTGTTCTAGTGCTGTGTTATGCATTAATGATCCCTTTAGACCTCTTTGGCCATTATTTGAACTATGTGATAACATTAGAATTTCATGCAAGCACATAAGATTAGGTTATATTCTGACAGAAACTAATCAGATTGTTGATGCTTTAGCTACATTTACATATGATAGAAGGACCTCAGAGATTCTTCACTGGGACACTTTACCTGAAAGATTTAAAGGGATCATAAATCTGGACAGGTTAGGTGTCCCTAACATCAGAATCCAAACTCAGAATGGATACTAGTGATTTCTATCCTTTTCTGCATGTTGTGGGGTTTTTTCTCATACTCATATGGAAGCTGGAATTGATCATCAACCTGTTGCCTCCAACTTTGGAACTGATCTTCAATCTTGCTATTTTTGCTACCCATCTGCTATTGATCTTCAACCTTGCTGTTTTTTATCTTCAACCCTGCTTTGGATGCTCCGGGAAAATATGGAGGCTCACATCATAATGCACATCTGTGCAAGCTGGTCAGTTTGACTGTAGCTCCATTTTCATCTCTTCTATAGCAGGAAGATTCTATGATCTACCCCTATCTTGATACTTGAGATGTGGATGCTCAGAGCTAGATTTTTGTACAGATTTTGGCAAATCATCCTTTCTTTATCAGTTTTCATGGTCAGTTTAGGGCCCTAAATTGATTTTCGATTTGTTGATTCACTAAGTTGGGCTCTAAACTTGAAATCACTGACCGATGAAAAGGCTTTAGCTTAGATTTTTCTGATCAATTTTTTGGAGGCATAGCTCTAGCCTCAGGGAGCAACTTCCCCCAATTTGTCTCATACTTATGATGAAACTTTTGTAAAACTTAGCCTTATATGCTGCCAATTATTTTTGCATTATTTATGGGCCTAGGAAACCTAATACAAACTCCCTCCACCTCCTGGTGGGTTTCATTGAAAAAAAGGTAATCTTCAAATAAGAAAACTAAATTAAAACAGTTAAATACACTAAGATAACGGTAGATTTTTTTTAAAAATCAATTTGCACTATTGAAATATCAGGGTATACAATAAATAAAAATATAATATCCAAAAAAAGAAACTCGGTAATAGAAGAGTTGAAACATCAAATAAATACTTTAAAATACACATCAAATTAGTATCGTTAAAATAGCAAATAAAATGCTAAAAAATAAAAACATAATAGTTAAATATCAACTAAAACAATAAAAATACATATATAGGTAAAATAGATAAACATAAAATACAAATTCTAAAATACAAATTAAAAAGTACACTAAAAAGTACATCCCATTGAAATCATTAAACATCAAATTAAAATAATAAAAATACACATCACCTTTAAAACATCAAAGTGACACAAAAATGAGATACTAATATTGAAAAAATAAATAAAACATTAACATTAAAATTTAAAAAATTAATTTACAGTACTGAAAAATCAAGATATACGTTGAATAGTCGATTAAAAAAAGATACATTAAATAAAAATATGTTATTAAAACAAGAAATGTCAATATTAACTTTTAAAACATCATGTTGTAAAACTAATATATTAATCAATATAATTTAGAATTTAAATTTAACTTTTAAATTTTAATTAATAAAATATCAGGAACTAGTGTTAAAATGTACAAATTGTTAAAATTTAACATGTAAACACATGATTTTAAATTATTACGATTAAAATTTAATTTTAAAACACATGATTTGAGTGGAAATAATGAGTTCAAATAAAACATCACTAGGTTTGATTGAAACATCAACTCTGGTAGTAAAATCCGTGCATTGCGAGAAAATGAAGGGAAAAATTGATTCGCAAATTATTCTGACCCGTATTCTTGACACGCGACATTCTTATGACCCGGAATCATTAATTTCCCAAATATTTGTGCCCAACACCCCCCCAAAGTGGTATTTGCACTGAGATCCCTCCTTCTTCTCCCAAACTTTTTAGAGTTATATTTGGAACCACATCTGTAATTAAACTTTATAATATTACACATTAATCCTTGGTCTCGCTGTGAGACAGTCTCACACAACACTTTTTTTAAAATAATATCCTCTTTTGAATTTAAATGTAAAATACAACATGTACAAAAAGGCTAATCCTAATATTTTAATTAATAATAACGCGCAACGCGTGATGGTATTCCGCTAGTTATGTCCAAAACCCTTTGAGTGCAATTGTATATACACACGTGAATTACAAAACCCTAACCAACTCGTATTTTTCTTTCGAAATATAATGTAATAAATCATTTCAAAATCTAATTAACTAATTTCTAAAATTAAGAAATTACAATTGGAAAGAAATAATAAAACACTTATTAATATGGGAATTGACAATCTTTAATTTCTTCAAATTCACATCCCTCCAATAATTCAATTTTTATCCCATAACATCAGCAATTCTGCTTTTGGTCTTCTTTCCTTCATCTTCGGAAAAAAATGTATTATAAAATAAAAATATATTTCATTGGAGCACATCGCCTCATTAAAAACCTTAATCTATAAAGCCCAATGAGAAAAATCAATGGTTAAGGGAAAAAGAGTGCAATGTGTAGCTCACTCTCAATCTTTCACAATCCATGAATCCCTACATCAACAACACCTAAAAGTGAAAATTATATCTCAATGAAATCACAATAATCACACAAAATATGAACACATTATAACACACATCATCTTCAAGATGGTGGCTTCAGATTGGAAGGTGGTCGGTGGATTTGAGAGCTTGGAATTTGAAGGTGGCGGAAGAGAAACGGGAACATGAGTTTTGTTAAAAAAACAAGAAGAGGGGGAAATATATATTTTTAAATTTTGAAAAGGTAAATAAGGTGAAAATCGGAGAAAAAATTATTAGAAAAAAACTCGAGAAAACTAGTGTCTGCTAGGTGTTTATTCAATCCAACACGTGGAAAGTTTTTATCAATCCTCCACCTACACATACTTAAATTCACCACAAAAAATTTTTGCTAGTCGGATGACACTCCTCGAGGCTCTTGTACCGGCAACCCAAGAAATCGTCGAACTTCCATGTAACAACCTCAACCCGTCTATCAATGACCATAGTAAAGAAAGACATGTCTTGCAGCTCCACAATATTGGCATAAAATTGATACACTTTTCGAAGTCTATTGCATCCGCAATAGCTAGGATGTAGAAAATATATTGGAATTCAAACAATTCACCGAAACTTCTCAAACCTAGTCTCGTGTTATTGTTCAATTCTAGAGCACGTGAATATAATATCTTAGAATTAGTAAAAAAATATATTCTACTTGTCAGACAATGCAAGAAAAACATACCTCAAAGAGTTGAACATTGTCGGATCCCTCTTCATCCATTTTTTTCCTTCTCATTGCAGTTCCATCATGCACAACTGGGGTGAAGACCATGATTGTAGTAGTGAAGGAATGATTTAAAGAGTTAATTGGGTGAAGTATGTAGGGAATTATGAAAATATTTGAATAAGGGTGTGTTTGGTGCCCCACTTGTACGACATGAGTTTTAAATGGATACCCAATTCTAAATTTTAATTGCTTCTTGATCAATGTTTTGTTAATTCCCGACATTGGTTTTGAATCGAAACGTAACTAGAAATTATACTTTTTAATTAAAAAATATTTAGTTTCCTTGCCAACGTGTTTCTGGAATCAGTCCCCAATATTAGAATTTGGAGGCTCCACGTCATTGCTGCTAGATGAGGCAACATGTTCTAATTAAGGCTCCTCACGATTTTCATTTACTATGTTGATCCCTTTTCAGCAATGGTAAGAATCTTGTTTGGCCATCGGTTCCTGAACGTCTTTTTCCAAGGCTTCCATTTGGCTAGTGAAGTATGAATATATTTTCTTCAAATTTTTTACGAACCCTTTATAGCCACCTGAAAATGTAAACATAATTTTTTTAACAAACCACATTCATAATAAAAACCAAAGTTTCATATAAATGATGTATGATTTACTGGCTACCGTTAATGACCAAGCAGTGGTTTCGGAATCCTTGGCCCTCTTCGTGACCTTCACCCTCAGCTTTTAGGTTATGAAATCCACTTTCAACCCACTTCTTGTTGTAGTATTCGTGAGGAAATGATAGGTCTACAAGTACGATTCCTTGCTCCTTGATCAACCTAGTGATCAAACACTCTTGGGGAATTCTTTCTTAATTATCACATAGGCTTTATTTATGTAGGGGAATATGGTGAGCCTCAGATTGAAAGGTTTCTTTTCCATATATTATGAAACAGAAAATCGTAAGGCTTGTGATCGTTGATTCGCAAGTATGCCCCCACCCCCACCCACCTGTGAAAGGACAATCATGCACACCAACTTAAAACCCTCATTTTCTCAAAGCTTAAACACCAAAAGGTGATTTATTTTTTTTTGCTAGGCTGGTCTATCTCATTGCATTCTAAAATGTGTACACCAATCTCTACAGGAAAAAAGGATTCCAACTTTTCCTTTCTAGGCCATGACAGTTTATATATCTTATAAAGGTTGTCGTGGAGAATAGGACGCAAAAGCTATGGTCGGTCCAGAGGAACCCTCACATAAAAGTTATTGTAGTTTACTAAAGAGACTATCATTCCACTAACCTTTGTAACACTAGAGCTCTCAAGATTTCCCCCCCAAATTAGAATACAATTGATTTATTTCATCGTGATGGATTGGAGAATCTATCATGACTTGGTTGTGTAAATAATAAGGATAGAAATGGTCAAGTATAAAATGAAAATTTAAATTTGAGAAAAAGTCATGGTTCTACACCTTGGTAGTTGTGCATTTACAACATACCCATTCTACGTAGCACATCTCGCCACTACATTGAAGGACTTTTGGGTTGTGATGGGCTCTAGAGGACGCTCGTGGCTACGCTTTGCTCTTGTTTTCTGAATGCAAATGGGGGACCTTTGTTGTATCTCATATCCACGTTGCTCATATAGAGGATTGGAAGTGATGAATAAGGAACATTGGATGTTGAAGCCATCTTTGATTTTGATGCCCCCTTAAAACAACCCATGATAGAAACTGCTAGTTTGGAAGATTAATCTTTCTTAGTGTGAACTAGAATGGGGGTTGGTAGGGGAATTTAAAGGTATGTTGGGAGATTGATAAGGATAAAAACATGTTCATAATCCAACATGTCTTGAGTTTTTAATGTAAGCCGTTTATAGATACACGAGATGGAAAATACCCATCCAAACTCAGACCCATCATTAGATTTGGGCAAAAATTGTCAAACAAGATTAGTCCAAATTTCCTTTTTCAAAAAGATCATTGGATTTGGAACACTACCTTCAAAACTAAGAAAATAATTATTGCCAACTATGAATTCGGAACATGCACCAACTGGTAAAATAATTAAATGCCACCATTGATGCAAGGTGGATTAACCTCCTACAGCGTTATGGAAGAAATGTATGGTCTATTTTTTGAGCCAATTGCCCTAAAGTTCGGCCAGGTCTGCCCATCCATCTCATAAAACCTTCAACCCATCTAAATACTCATTGAACCAACACAATTTTCCTTCAACACACCAATATAACACTTAGAGTACATGATTCATGAACAAAGGAGGACAATCAAAATTACTTGTAACTCCTAATTCATCTTTCACGGATTTAAATGTTAAGAACTTCTTCGTTCGGATTCTTTGTGGAGTGAATGGAGGATCCCATGTTAGAGGTTGACATTTTGTTCCTTTATTTTCCCTAGGCTAGTGTTCCTCTAATATATTTGGAAAAACTGTATTTGCTAAACCCTAAACCCTCGACTTTGCTTGGTCCATTGTTGAAATGTGAAACACATTCTCTCCAATTTTGGTAGGTTAAATTCAGCCCAAACAAGGTAGAAAATAAAAGAACCTACAATGGAATATACGTTGGATGGAATTGTAGTTCGTATTTGGTACCATATGAGTATAACAATACACTATGGAATACGAGGTAGACTTTTCATTTGGCCATATAATTATTTTTACTGGTGAATATCTACGTGACCAAGTGATGTTTACCTGAAATTATTAATTAATAAATCTACATATTTTTTAAATGTGTTAGATGACCTCTCATACGTATGTCAAAAGATGATGACGACAACATTTAGTTAGTCAACACCCATTGTGGATGTTTAGGGAACATCTTTAATATTCACGCAATCCGTAGGGGGTGACTTTATCGGCATATCTGTTAAAAGTACTTTAATTCCAATTACTTTTGTTAATTTCATATTTAATACTGAAAGTTTATTTCCAATTTTTTTGTCATTCAGTCTTAAATGTTACAGAAATTGCTTTGACTTTGTTTAGGATATTATACAATATTGTTATAGGAATTATTTTGGTTTGGAGAATGAACATGTATTGGTGCTTACATGTGCCACATTATATGGAATCCTTGACTTTCATTTGTAAAATGGAAAAATAACTATAATCTTCGATATACGATCCAATTTCGGAAGAGGCCTCGTATCAGAATTTATTACTCCATTATTCAACATAAGCCTACCTAAATTCGAATTTAGAAACCTATACCAGCGTGTCCCATACTGAATAAACCGATCAGCCTCTTGACTTCTAAAACACGAGTACCAATTTTTTGCCCGGAATCAGAAATGATGAGGACATAGTTCCACCTGCTTACTGATTACCAAGCCATAACCCAACATAGGAATAGGAACCGATAACACTTTCAATAAAGTAACACGATGGTTAGAAAAATATGTATCGTGCATATGGCTGAAAAATGATGATCAATGATGGAAACGTTAAATGGTGATGCCAGTGACGACAGTTCAAAACATCCGTTCAGTTGTTTTAACTTCCGTGAACATGACCTTCCTACACACTAGTGTTCTGAATAAATTGTTGAAACTTCATTTTTTTTTTGATTCAAAATATTAAAATAGTAATTCCTGAATTTGTATTTATTTAGCACCATATGCAGACGAAGCTGAAAATGACAAGAGCTGATTAAGGTCCACAGTTATAAATAAATTTAAATCATTTCCTACACCAAAGAAAGATTCTGACACCATGACTGTCGTCCGCTTATGGTTACTCCTATTTTTTCACACAATTGTATTGATTTTTAGCATTTAAAGACTTCTGAAATCAGAAGTGTGTCAGTGGTTGAGCTTCCAATTTTGGAACATCAATCGGAGAACAAGACCCTAATTAAGTAAAAACCAGGGAAAATGTTACGAACTCGGAACAAAGATTAGATGTTGTAGTCAAATGGCTATTTCATTCAATAATTTGGATGAAATTAGCCACGAATCACATAACAACTATCACACATTGGATGACATGTTTTGTGTACAAAAAAAAATAACATAATAAGTTAAACTAGAAAATATCTATAGATTGGAATAAAGATCGCATGACCTATTCCACACAATACATTTTATGAAAAAGGAGTTTTTCCTTATACCTTATGTTAGGAATCCCAAGAGCTGCAGAGCGAATGTGTACAAAATGCCTAGCCAGGGAATTTCTTCCCATATTGATATATTCTTGGGATTACGTCTTGAAATCTCTGTGAAAAATCTTCCGTCCCTAAAAAAATAAAATATTTATGTGATTAACCGATAAACCTAATTTTTAGGAAAAAATGTTCAATTAACAACATAATACTCACTAGTTTAGTATGAAGGTAATCCAACCATACATGTAGCATGCTCTGTTGTGTATAAAATGATGTAATATCAAAATTCCAAAGTTTTAATTGTTTCGTGTACTGATTATCTGAAAGTAATGAAAATTATGTTGAATAAAAAATACATGATCAATGGTTGGGGAAGTATTTGAGGAGAACTGCAAACCTTGATTTCAACTATGTCTAAACTTTTGGGATTCATATTATCCATATCTATAAATGAAATTTCTAAAAGATATAGAAACGATACAAAGGGTTAGATGTGCAACGAATTCATCTAGTAAACACACTTATTCTCAAGGACAATGAAGATTAATCTCCAGTGGTCACTACTTTTGTGGTGTATAATATGTTAAAAACTTTTCGAAGAAATCAGTTTTTTTTAAAGAACTTGGATAACTAGATTTTTTTAGAGAATCCTAAAATTACCTCTCAATCTAGGGGGAAATAAAAATATTTTTCCTCCTTCGCCATAGGCTTCTTCGCAAGTAATCGATCCTCTCTTATTTTGTGCCACTAATTTCTTGAGTTATGACCGAGAACAAATACGCTATCCAACCCTTTTTCTTTTGGTTTGCAAAGTAATACATGTACCTCAAAAAACAAATATATAACATGAGCTTACAATGAGTGTAAGAATAATAGCCCTTTTTGAGTTGTATTAAAAGAAAAATATAGAAATGCTCGTTGTACTTACAATAGATAGAGGGACATTATTGTTTGGTTCACTTGTTCACACCTCTATAAGACTTGGAAGTTACTCCACGAGGCAAAAATTTCTCTCTTTTGTTCAAAAACATACTCATTTTCAAGAAATGAGCAAGATGTTTTATGTTGACGTCTCACCACCAAAATCATACAACATTCGTTTTGTTGCTCTATTTTCTTATCCGTACAATGAATTCTTTTGTAATGTGTGAACTATTGAAGGCTCCGCCCTACCATAACAAGGAATGATAGTGATCACCTCCAAAAAATAAGGCACCCACTCCTCTAATCCATCTCGGGGGTCTAATTTTTCAGTCACCTTGCTTAAGATGTAGTTATTACCCGTGGTGATGATTTGTCCTTCCTGATGATCATACTTATGTGATGATTAAAAAAACACATGGTAAACGGTAATTACATATATGATCCAACCTATCATATTTATCAAAGTATTTACCACTCATTTTACAATTTAGATTTCTTTCTCCTTGTCATATCAACCCTTCTTGTTTCATCATCACTTAAAGAAAGTATCACATATCTCTATTTCATTCATTTTGATTGGTATAACCGATGTCCTTACCTCATCCTGGGTCATCATTCCATCCATTTCAATTTGGACATCCACTCCCGAACAAACTTTAGGACCTCCAATCCATAGCCCTGGTGGTGAGGAGGGGAACACAAAATGACATAAGTACATAAGACATAATGGAAAAACATGAAGATATGGTTAACTAAAATAATCTACTTACATTTTCCTTGTTCTCCAAATATATTCTCTTGTGGATTTCCCAACTCTCATATTTAATGTGTCTGTAGGTTAACCACGACGATTGTCTTTCTTATTTGAGAAGATATCATCTCGGGAAAATGTATACGTGTGGTCCCGCCAACTTTTTGATAACATATTCATCGTCTTCTTCATTAAATCCTTCGTGTTAGAGGCATCGACTTTGAAGGGTCACTATTACGCAAATAAAGGTCCCCATACTAAATAATGGGTTGTTAATTAAAAAATGGTTATTAATGAAAAATAATATATTCCCTTTACAGTACCTTGCACTATTTCCGTAGAGTGTCCCTGTACTCTCTAGGAACTTCATGCAAATAGTAATACCCAATATCGTCCCTTGTTCTACCCATCTTCCTGATCCAACTCGACAATTTATATAGTTCTTCCGACAAACATCACCCCGTTTGGTTAAAAACAAGCATATTTAATTCTTTCCTAGTCATTCTCCTTTCTAGTTATTTATAATGTGTCCTTGCAATTCCCACCTCTTCGGACTCCTTCCCTTCGGATTTTTTTTCCTAAGATGGCAAAGGAGAAATCCAAGTCAAATTCATTGTATAAATTGACTTGTGGTGTTTCCGTACTAGAGAGACAAAAACATGTTTGTAGATTATGACTTGCTAGGATGTTTTAGACTAGTTAAACTAATTACTCGGTTATACTGGATTTTAGATAGTTTCTACAGGTATCCTTCTAGTTCGGAGTAGAAACAATTCTACGTACAAACAAAGTCCATGTACATGGATAGAAAAGCATTTTGGCAATCACAAACAACCATATATGGTCCCCTAGCTTAGATTCAGGAACGAGAACATGAACGGGCTATATGTGGATCACCGGAATCTTTAGTGGTGGAGCTATATTTCTTTGTTTGGGATTGCCTCAGTGTTATATGAATTGTTTGGTTAAGTGTTTGTGCGGTTGATTTGATCCTTCTACTATGACTGGCTGGGGTCAAGTGTCTCTCCAATCAGTGGTAGGGGTGGGCGTCAGGTCGGTTTAATCAATTTTCGATTTATTCAGTTCGGGTTATTTGGTTTTACCCCCCAAAAAGCCCAAAACAAAAATCGACCAGAATAACTCGATTATCCTAATCGAATTCGGAATTCGGTTTTGGTTTGAAACCGAATTCAACCTGAATAAACCAAATTGAGTGCTATTTTTTAAAAATAATTACTGAAATTGTATAACTTAATTTAAAATTATATAAAAAATATGTAATCTAATTTCTACATCATCAAAATAGAGTTTTTAAAATAAAAATCAAACAAGTACAATACAAATTCAACCATAACAATTTTAACATTACATTTAAAATTAGAGAAAAATAGTTCATTTTAATATTCATCTTTTAAACCTTCACATTTTTCAAGCTTTCAAACACTCCATATTCACATTCACCTTCCAGCACTCCGTAAATTTAGTAGGGTATCTTGTGTTATTTACTTATTTCCCCCAACCTTACTTTGGTTTTAGACTTTAGGGATAATTTTTTAAATATAAAGTTTGGTCCTTCAACTTAAATTTATTTATAAATTTTGATTTTGTTGTTTTAAATTTAATTATTATATATACATATATTTAATTTATTTAATTGATTACAATTTGTTATTCCGTTTGGGTTTCGGTTTGAGTTTTAATATCCAAAATCGATCCAAAAACCATATTCAGAATTCGGTTTATTCAATTCGGATATCCAAAAATCGTATATTAAATTCGGTTCGGGTTATTCGAATTGGATAATTCGGTTCTTGGTTTAGTTTTCGGTCTTCAATTTTTTTGCTCACCCCTAGTCAGTGGAGTTTGTTTTGGCAAGATTGGAGCTATAGTAGACGACCATATATCATTCATGTATCCATTCAAATAACATTTAGCCTATTGTTTAGAGTTGTATTTGCACTGCCTAAGTGTAAATGGGATTATTAGATATCTTCTGTAAGGATCTACCAATTGTATTGCCATTTCTTATCTATGCCATATAAAGGGTTGGATACCCTTATATCCCCGTTATTGACAATTGAATTTATAAAAAGAATTTAACATGTGGAGAATAATATTTTGTTAAAAATAACCTTTACTACAGTTTTTCATTTGAAATATGTTTAAACTTATTATAACGTGTAATTTTTTTATTATCATCATACAAACATACTTAAATATTATCTTTATGTGGAATTATCGCTATTTAAAATTATCTTATACAAACGTAGCTAAAATTATTTAAAAAATATTATAAAGTAAACTCTCGAGCTGGGACATAATTGCAAGACTTGGGCATGAAAGAACCGCGCATGGGGGTCTGGTATCGGTAACTCTTGGAAAATCGCCACACTGCCGCTGTCGAGTTTCGAACCATTGACCATTGGATCAACAAACCAACGTCCCAATCGCTGGTGTCGGGCAGGTGGGAGCGCTGCGAATGAGCGTTATCGCCTTTTGGTCCAATGAAAGAACCGGTCAAACTAATTAGTCATACTCACATAAAAATGAGCAACTAGTTGCAAAGATTCTTATTCACTGTATGTATGCAAGTGATCATGGCATTATATGAAAGACTTTAAAGTCTTCACACGGCTTTGAGTCATCTCAGAAACCAAGTCAGCGTCAATAATTCTTTTACTCTTACTGCGTGGATTTCGTTGGATTTAGAGGGAATTAGATAACATGATTTCTTGTTTACTTATTTATATAAAAAAATAATTTTCATGATCGTGAATTTGAACTGGAAGCAATCCAATCTAAAAAATAATGAGAAAAATGCATTTTTAATCCTATATTTTGGTTGAAGGTGCATAAATAACCTTTTAATATCTGAAAGTGCAAATGATTGACCGAAATGTCAACAGGCAAATTGGGCCGAAATAGGTGAAATGAATATCATACCCCAAATTTTTTTTAAAAAAAATAGAAAATCCCTTTCTTCATCCCCATCCCTTCAAATCCGTCCCCGTCCCTTTCTTCGTCCAAGTTTGCCGTCGTACCTTTCTTCTCGATTAATACAACCAAATCCGTCGTCCCTTATATTCACTATCGTCCGTTTCTTTCCACCACCACCACCACCGTGTCCCTGTCCATTTCTTTCCACCATTACCACCACCGTGTCAAATTCCCCGTCGCCCCTTTCATCTCTGTCCCTTTCTTCATCCCTTTCTACTTGATTAATACACCCAAATCCGCCGGCAACAGAGGTCTTCGAGTTTGAAGATTTTGCCTCGCCGCTGTGAAGCCCTCGAAGGTGGTGAAGCTATCGGCGGCACTGTGAAGATATTGCCTTGATGGGTTCTTCGTTGCTGTGAAGATATTGCCTCGCCGCTGTGAAGCCCTCGACGGTGGTGAAGCTATCGGCGACGGAATTGGGTTGTTGTGGTGTATCTCTGTGCGGGGAAGCTGGGTGGCGGAGCTAGGGTGGTGGGAGGCGGAGATGGGCGACAGGACTGTGTTCGGTCAATGCCGGAATAGTATAATTTGGGTATAATTGCACTATTTTACAAACATATAGGGTTAGTTTTGCAGTTTCACATTTTACATGATCATTTTTATACTTTTTCAATCTTATATGGTCATTTTTGCACTTTCCCAAAAATAATTTCTCTGCTTTCCTAAAATCCATTCCAATACATTCTTAATAAAGGAAAACTTCCATTATGACCAGCGACAATTTTCATAAGATAATTAATCAAAAAGTAAAATACGTTGAAGTTAAATTAGTCCTAAGTAATTAATTATTTGAAAAAATATTAGTAATTAATTACGATTATGTATTGCCTAATTAATTTTGAAATATAGTGACTACTTTCTCCATCCCACAATAAATTTCCTACTTTCATTTTTATATCATCCCACAAATAACCTCTTATTTGTAAATTTTCAACATATAATCATTTAATGTACTAAATTTATCTTTATTAAACCCCAAATTAACCATTATTTGTTGCTTTTTAACACTTTTCATGACATCACTCACGTAAAAGTTTTTAAAAGTTTATTTTTTACATCAAAATATGCTGTCAATTTATAAAAGATTAAGCCAAAAGCAATTAGGAAGTTTATAGTTTACTTTTTGATTAAATTATTTTTTTGGTCCCCTACATACCATCTTTTGTTCTCTTCCAGCAAAACCACATTTTTTTAGTACCCACTAATTCAAAGTGAAAATATCGGTCTCCAAAATCATAATTGGGCTTGTTTTCCGGTTAAACGTAGCACGTGCAACACACATGACCTTTTTTCGGTATGGGCAGGGGTAATTTAGTTATTTTTATTTTATTAACTAACTTTTCCCAAACCTTTCGAATTACCCAAACCCGGAATTTGAAACCCCAAATCCACCTCTTATTTTCCCCAATCTGAAAACCTAATCCAAAAAAAACCCGTCAATCTCATTGGGAAATTGCGACCTCTGCGATTCGCTGCTGGCATTGTCATTAAATATCGTTGTACAGGGTTTGTTCCTTTAACATCTGGGTGCACTATGCGAAACTATAGAGCTGGTGGCGGCGCTGACTCATTACGGGAGCAATTGCGACAGAACCCTAGGTAGTAAAAAAATTGTCGATTTCTCTGTTGGAGTTTGTCTTCTCTGTCGAAATCGTTGGTTATGTATTCTTATGGTGATGGGTTGCCTTGTGCGACTTTAGGTGATGATGGACGAAGATAAGAGGCTGGATTTGACAGGACAAGGTTGTTGTTTTGGTGGGGAAATAGAGATCTTGAATACAGTAAGTGTGTGACTGTGTGTAATCCATAAGCATGAAGAGATATATATTGATTGTAGTCCCCACTAGTAGTTGGATGGTAAATTATTTGGTTTCTCATTTTGAATACGGTGGTCCCCTATTTTTTGGCTGATGGATGAATACTAGTTAGAGTGGGACAACGTTTCCTCATGAATTAGTATATATGTAGGAGCTGTAGTGTTGCTTTGATTAGTTGTGATTATGGATAATATTTTATGTGGGATAGGATTAACATATTGTAGATGGAGTTTAATAAATTATTTTAATTTAGGTAGGGTTGTGCTTGATTATTTATAGTAATGCCCTATTGTTTAATTTTCAGTTCATGGTACAAAGTGCTTCTCTATTAGAATACACTGTCATGGTAACTTGATCTAGGAACCGTTTTTTATGTATATTGGTGGCATTGTTTATATGGCTAATTATTGTGAAGCTGAATGTTTCAAGTTAGGTAGGATGGATTCTGCATATAATTATTTGGGTTATAGGGGATTGATATGTGGAGTGTTTCTGGACCAGGGGATAAAGTTTAGTTCAATAGATGTGGACCAATTAATAGTTTTTCCTGAACATTCGAAGGAAATAGCTAGTATCAGGGTTTAGAATGAAGTGGTTGACATTTATTTGTTTGGGAATTATTGGAATTATCTGAGTTGGCATTCTGGTAAGGAGGCTGTGAAAGCTGATGATCGGTTGTTTGGGAAAGAAGGGGATGCAGGTTCTGAGAATCTGGTGTGGAAAATGGGGAGGCTAGCTCTGAAAATTATTTGAATGTGGAGAAATGAGAAACTGAGAAGAAGATGATGAGGGGAAAAAAGAGGGCAGGAAAAGTTGTAAAGCAAAAAGCTTAGAAAAGGCAGAACATGGATGAATCAGCCCCTGCTCTTGTGAGTTATTACCAGAGTGTGTCAACGTCCCAGAGGCAGCAGCGTAGAAAGTTGGGGAAAAAAGGAGTGTATGTTGATACTCAGAAAAGACAAGGTCTGATAGAGGAATTGAAGGAAGTTGATGGGGTCGTACATCTAAAAGAGCCAGAGAGCATGGATGATTAGGGTCCTTTCACACAGCTTTCTCAAAAGATTCTAAGCACTTAAGTTGCTCCTGACATGACTGAAGTTGCTCCTCCGATCAGAGATGAGGAGAAATAGGCAATCTGGCTAACTATGAAGCCACTTATAAGGCTGAGACAACAATGGCTAGACCATCAGCTGAAAATGAGGATGATAAGATTTTGGAGAAAAATGAATTGCAGGGAAAAGATGAAATTTTTGACACAACAGGAGTTTCGATTGAAGGTGATTTAAGAGATTATTAAAAGAATTGCAGTGTTGAAGAATAAGGAAATGCAACCAGTAAGTTCATTTTTAAGGGAAAGAAAGGGAAGGGACTCAAAAAAATCTACTCAGGAAGCAGGAAAATATATTCCACGGAACAAAGCTCAACAAGGAGTAGAAAAAATATGGAAAATGCTCTGGCGGTTGAGGCTGTTGAACAGGATGAAGAAGTTGGGAAATTCGTAGACCCAGAATTTGATGTGGATGATGATTATCACTTAGAGGTGATTATGAATGATAGGTAAAAACATTGGAGTGTACTGTTGGGAGAGATAGAAGCTGCGGGGGAAACATCTGAAGAAAACTGGATGGCAATAGGGCAAATTCAGGTGAGGTTATTGAGGAATGGGATCAACAAAGTTAGCAAGTTCTGAAAATGATGAGAAAGAGCGGGTCAGGGTTCACAAAAGGTTTGTGCCACCGATTGGTATCAGGGATGTGGAGTTCCATCATGGGCAGGAATGTTTTTTTAAAGATGAGTTCATGTTGGCATGCAAACACCACGGGACAGTTTGTAATCGGAGGATCCGGTTTAAGAAGAACAATTTGAGGAGGTGTACTGCAGTTTTTTCAACAAACACATGTAAATGCAAATGGATGGTTTTGATTAACTTCAGAGAAAAGAGCAAACGTTGGGAGATAACTTCATTGTTGAGAAACCATTCCTGCAGTCCTACATTCAATCACGGGTGTGCCAGTTACAAGTACCTAAGTGATAGGTACAAGAATGAGTTCAAGATTATACCGAACATGAAGATTTCAGAGCTGATGCAGAAAGTTCAGAACGACCTTAGGATTACTATCTCAAGGGATGTTTCATTTAAGGCAAAGAAGCGGGAAATTACTAATATTGTGGGTGACTACAAGAAACAGTATACGGTAATAAGGGAATACTGTAATGAGTTTCTCCGGGCCAACCCTAATTCCACAGTTATGATGTAGACAAATGCTGACGATTTTGGGAACGAATCATTTTGCAAAATTTATGACTATTTTGATGCTTGGAAAAAGGGGTTTATGAGTGGTTGCAGAATCTTGTTAGGACTAGATGGCTGCTATCTAACCGGACCTCACAAGTGGATATTATTTGCGGCTATTAGTGTGAATGGGAATGATCAAATATATCCAGTTGCTTATACCGTGGTTGAGACAGAGAACAAAAGTAGCTGGCTATGATTCTTGACCCTTCTGCAGCAGGACATCAACATCAAGAATGAACCGGGTTGGACTTTGTTTTCTGATAAGCGGAAGGTATACCTATCTATGAACCCTTGAATTTATGATTAATATTATGTGGGATTTTTTATTTTAAAACATATTTTCTGGCTATCAAACCAGGGACTAGCATCTGCTATGAAAGGGTTACTGTCATATGCAGAACACAGACTCTGCACATGACATATGTACAAGAAGGAAATGGTCTGGGCTGCAACAAAGTGTACCCATCCAACCCAATTTTTGAACCATCTGAAAGACAGCAAGGCCAAGATCTTGGTGCTTTGAAGTGGTTAGAAGCCAGAACAAATCAAAGGGAATGGTCAAGAGCTTTCTTCAACACTCAATCAAAATGTGATATCCTCGACAAAAATATTTGTGAGTGCTTCAACAAAGTGATATTACACGCAAGGGATAAGCCATTGCTAACGATGTTGGAAGCTGTAAGATTTTACTTCATGGATAGACTTGAAAAGAAAAGGGCTTCGATTGTAAGAATGGATGGACAGTTTGGGTCTAAGATAAGAAGGAAGCTTGAGGTTAACCAGTATGCCTCAAATCGGTGTTTGTGACTCAAGTAGTGATTTGGACTTGTGTGTATGGGGGAAGTTATGCATTTGTTCTAAAGCCAAGGACTTGCGGATGCAGAAAATGGGAACTTACAGGAATGCCCTGCCCTCATGTTGTTACTGCTATCAGTTGTGTTAATGAAGTTGCAACAGATTTCATGCATTCTTTCTACTCCATGTCTATTTACGCAAGTGTCTGTAGCCACATTATCCATCCGATTAATTATCTGGAGGTATGGGATAAGACGGATGAACACAGTTTGCTACCAACCTTCGACATTAGGATGCCAAGAAGACCCCCGAAGTCAAGAAAAAAAATCAGCGAACGAATTGAATTGTACTAAGAAAACAGTCAAGAAATAGGGGGACGTTGAAAAGCTGTCCAAAGATGGAAAGATTGATCCCTACAAGTACTCCCTGTGCAATCTAATTGGGCATAATTCACAAAGGTGTCCAACCCTAGCTAGTGACTCAGCCCCACTGGCAGCTCAACCCACTCCTAATGCGGTTGAGTCCTTAGTTTCAAAACCCCTATAGGTTCATTTGAATTAATTACTTATGGTCTATTAATTATGTGGTATACGTTGAAGATATTTTCTCTAATGTTTGGCATCATTGTTTATGCCATGTGTAGGTTAAATGAGCTGAACAAACAGAACCAACAAAAGCAACAAGAAATGGAGGTCGGTCCTCATCTTCTAAACCACCTCAGGAAAAGGTAATTTGTTAATTTAGGCTATCTATGTTAGATCGTGGTCCATTTTTAATGGAATGTGTTAATGAAGTTCCCTGGGTTCTTTGGCTTTTGTTGTATGTCAATACATAGGCGAAACAGGTATACAAGTCAAGCTCATGCCATCAAGTTGGACACACAAAGCTCATCTGCAAGAACCCGTCATCATCACGCTATAAAGAAGCGGACTATTCAGAGATGCGTGGTGATTCGTTGTGATTTCCGAAGAACCACTAGTGATCCGAAAGTAGTTTAGTTTTGAGTTCAATTCGTTCTAGAACCGTACTACTGCATTGTTGGCCAAACTTTTAGCCTTTTGGGTTTGGCAGCAGATTAGGTTTTTCTTTTGCCTTTGGTTGGATTGGTCTAGAACCAGGTTCATATTAGCATATTTTTGTTTTCCTTGGTCTATAAATAGGTTTGCCTTTTGTTTTCGTTCATTATATCTAAGAAACATGGTTCATAAGTTTGTATTGATGATCACACAAATGGTATGAATGAATACTGGTTCACTTTTTCAAGCTCCATAGCTTATTAAAATGATCAAATTCCTTCATAATCCAAGTACTCATACTTCCACAATGCAACTTTGAACTACATTTAAACATATAATTGAACTAAATTCAAACATAAGAATCTCTAAACCAAACATTTCTCCAATTAATTCAAAAATCTAGTCTATTACAAACATGAATCGAATTCTAACATCAACCAAAATAAATTCCAAAACCAAAAGCGTAGCACCAAACTTCATTCAATTACGCTAATCATCATCATTGCAAAGAAAATTTCAATAACGACACAGATCAATCGACAGTTTTTCACCTTCCTGCAAATTTGACGTTCGAATTCCAGCTCACCTTTGAGATCAACAATTCGAACCTTGCAATCCTCATGCTCCCTTTCAAGCTCCCCTTTTAGATCAGCAACTTTGCTGCCCAATTTCGCCATCCCTTCCTCCAACACATGGTTCCTCTCTTGAATTCCTTCAATAACCTCAGATGCAACCTCACATTCCCAGCAACCCTCATCACACCATCTGAAAAAATCACAACCAGCTCGACCTAATGGAAAACCATTAAACTTCCTTTCCTGATTCTCCGGTGTGTTAGCCGTGCGAATATGGCAACGCTTGCCACAGGTGCATTTCAAGTATCCAACCACATAAAACCTGAAGAAGATGGAGGAGCCACTTGAACTCGACATAAATTCAATCGGATTTGGGGGTTTAATATTTATGAGGAGACTCAGGATTTGGGGGTTAGGAATTAGGAGTTGGCGGAGGATGATTTCAGCGGAGACAGGGGAAGAATTTTTAGGCAGAGAAGGTGGACAGTAACAGACATACGACGGAGGTTTTTTTTCGTGGAATGGAGTGAATTTCATATGGGTTTAAATGGAGCTAAAAAAGGTCACATGCGTTGCACGTGCTACGTTTAATCGGAAAACCAGCCTGAATCTGGTTTAGGGGACCGGAATTTTCACTTTGAATTTGTGGGGTACTAAAAAATTGTGATTTCGCTGCAAGGGACCAAAACATGGTATGTAGGGGACCAAAAAAAATTTAGTCTTACTTTTGACACATTTGGTATTCTAAATATAATAATAACATTTAGGCTTAATTTTAAGCCAAACTTGTAGTTTGTCAATTGAAGAGTTTGGAGGATATGCCTTAAATTTTAGATTTATGAAGTTACTGAGAATACCTTTTGAAGATTATCTATGATCTTTCCAATGAGTTGAAGTTCAAGCATGGTAGTTCTTAATGCGACCATAGAAGGGAAGGTCAACTTGTCAGTAGATAGAACTAACAAGTCGACGTGAAGACCCACCTAATAGACTGTGCCCAGCATGCATGGGCGTGTTGAGGCACGGCCACGTCGACAAAACAAAGCATGAAATCAAGTATTAGTGTCCTTGAACTTAGACCGGACGATTAGCGCTGCGATTTGCATAACAGACTAGTGTTAAGAACAACGCCGCATGGAATGTGGGCTCACAGCACGGTTCGTGAGACTTGTTGCATGGTTTGCGCCCGGTCTGCTGTAAGTTGACATTTCTACATGCTTTTTACTTTTCATCTTGTACTATACAAAGGTCCATATTCTCAATTTTTAGGGAGCCCAACTTTCACTCCAAGGGTCCTAGGTTATTCATTTCTTCATTTGCTTTTCCTTTTTTCTTATACTTTGTTTATGTGTATCATTATGGTTGTGTTATGGTAGCCTAAGATACCCTTGTGAATAATTGATTAGTGCTTCTTACTTGATATTGATTACTCTACTTTTGGCATTAATTATCAATTGGATTCTTTGCATTTACTCGGTATTTAATGGATGAATTAACTAGTAGTACAACTTGTTTTGTATATGTGTTAATTAATAGCTAGATTTTGAGGGTGAAATTCGATTGTTTCCCCTCTTTGGTTTTTGTCACCAAATAGGAGTATTTAATCCATGTAAATCATTGTATGCGTTCTTAGAAAATTAAAATATGTTATTTACATGCCTCCTGCTTATAGGACACGTGTAATTGTATTTCTTCTCTATGTTTATTTCTATTTTTGGGTTATGGCGTTCATCTAGGTTATCCGGGGATGAGAGTTATTAATAAGCAAAAATTCCCCATTTTAACTATATATGAGGGGAAGGGAGAGATATCTCCAAGGAAAATGAGAGATAATTCTCTGCAATTTGTTATGAAGTGTCATAGAGGTAGAATAATGTACCAATGATCAATGGATAGCTCGGAAGTGTGAATCAATTGATTCCAAGACTCGTAATCATTGTGTTTCCACTTCATTTGTTACATAATAATTTAGATCTTGAGTTTTTTTTAACTTGTTTGTTAATCGTAGTGTTAATTATGTAAAATTTCTCTTTTAGTGAAAAATATTTAGTGACGATATATATATGTGTATGTCTAGGGGTTTGATCGAAGTATAATACTTTTTAAAACCCTTTTCTGTTATGGAATGATCCTTAGTTGTTCCTATTAACTTAAGTGTAGTTAGAATAATTAGGTGTTTAAAATATACTCTTAAGAGGTACAGCTACGACGTCCCAAATTTTGATGTTACTGTTGGGGAAGAGGCGTAACTTAGTAAGTGTTTTAGCATAGTTTTCTTTTTCTTTGTTTTTAGTTTTTTTGTTCGGTAACACGCAATGCTTGAATTATTGGCATATGGTTCACACATGTTCCTTAAACCAAGCGCCCTTGCACTATGACCCTAATTTGTTAGCAAGTCTTCATAGTTTGAGAAGGTAATATTTAGAAGCCTTAACACATACACCCCAACCCTAACAAACACTCTTCACCATTGAAAAGTAGAGCCCTTTTTTTAGAGTAATCATAGCCTCAAACATTGATAAACAACCCCTATGTATCACCATCTCAACTCTAGAAATGAATGTCAATTGTGAGTTAAAGTCGAGGTTGATACATTGCTTTCCCACCTTCCCGGGTATAATTGGAGAGGACCATAAAAAACACATTTCAAAGGTCCATATGGTGTGCTCAAGCATTAAACCAAATGGAGTGTCGAAAGAGTACTTCAAGTAGAGGATATTCCCATTTTTTCAAAAGGAATTGGCAGATGATTGATTGTATTATCTACATTCCAGAAGCATCAATACATAGATTGAGTTTATGCATAAATTTCTTGAAAATTTCTTTTTCGCTTCAAAATATGCCATAATAAATAAAGGGATAATGCCATTATAAGTCTCTCTATGAGTATTTGGAGAGTCTAAAAGTCTTTTATCGAGTTTCAACTACCACGTTTGTTTGAAAGGAGATATAGTGTATTATTTCTATGATGGCCTTACGAATGAAGATGAACAGATGATTAATGTTTCTTGTTGTGGATCGACAGAAAGCAAGAGCCTGATGCTATGAGAATGTTTGAGGAAATAGCCAAAGATGCTCGCAATTCAATAATAGAAGGAAAATTTTGGAGAAACCCAACTCAAGCTCTAGCTCCGTTAAGCTTGAAAAGAAAGTGCAAGTGTTGACCTTGATGATGAAAGACTTCATGATTGAAGGGAAGGTGCAATAAGTTAAGGCTTGTGACTATGTGCTTCGGATCATTACACCGACTCTTGCCCTCAATTTCAAGAGTATGGTTAAAAGGTTAGGGCCATGGGATTTCAAGGAGTCCAAGGCTATCAAGGATGCCATGGGCTATCATAGGCCACTCAATGCCCAAATTGTTGAGCAATACACGACTGACGTCAGGTACCAATTGGTCATCGAAAAAATTTAACAAGAAAATGAAAATTATGGGAGCCCAAATTTTGGTAAATTTTCACCAAACCTTATTTGGAGGCATTGGCAAAAAAAAAAGCCTCCACCTCCATCTCTTCCAACTCTCCCACCAAAACACATTTTCCCAAATTTCCTTTCACATTATATCAAAAAATGAACACGAGTACAATCAAATGCATATTCAATGGCTTTTTTCAAACTACTACAACTACTAAATGGTGGAACATCTCCAGATGCAAATTGAGATTGTTTTTATCCACTCAATGATAAAATTTTGATTCTTTTGGTGAAAAGGTGTGAATGATTTTTGGTGAAGGAAATATTGAATCTTTTCATGAATGTGATGATTGTGTTGCATGTTATCTAGTGCATTGTGTTGGTTTTATGCATATATTTTCATATTTAACTAATGAGAAATACTAGGCATAGATTAAGGTTGATTCTAGAAAAGAATGTTATTTTTGCAAGAACATTGGTTCAATGTACGATGTCAGTCGTCCTACCAGTAAGTACGACAAGAAAAGGACCGTACTCGACACCGCACATTCTCAAAGGATCTCTTATTTGTTCGTTTTGAATAGGCAATAAATGTTATGACTAGCATTAGTGAAGATTATGATGCCATGGATGAAATGATGCAATATAATTGTGATTAATAGACTGTAACGTCTCAAAAGAGGATATCAATGGTAACTTTCACTTTAATGAATCATTAGTATTGTATTAGTATGATTTTTATATATTTCATTTGTGTACGGCCTATTTCTAATACAATATATGCTTTATGTGAAATTGTCATCAGCCCCATTTGGTGAGAATTATGAATGTACTTAATTTCAATGTATAGAAGAATTGAACGTGTTCATCATTCAACTATGAATGGATCTGCAATGTATTTATGGAAATTGACTTCCGAAAATTATAGTCAAACCTTAGTTATTAGTGTTTATACGTATGGGTTAACCATCGAATATTTGTTACCATAGTTATTAGTGTATATAATTATACGATATTTTATGGCCGATTAAGGTTTGATCATTGATTTGTTAAAGCCAAATCCTAGTTATTAGTTTTTATATATAAGTGTCGATTAAGGGTTGACTATTGATTATATAAAGTTAAACCTTAGTTATTATTGTTTACATATATATATGGAGGATTGAGGGTTGGATGTTGATTTTCTAATGTCAAACCCTAGTTATTATTGTTTATATATATAGGGTCGATTAAGGGTTCACCGTTGATTACTTAAATTTGAACCTTATTTATTAGTTTATACTCCCTTCATCCCATTTTATTTTGCTTATTTACTTTTTCATGGTTTTCAATGAGCATGTTTAACCATAAACATCTCTAGTTACCTATAATAATTCCGCATAAAAATCTGATATTTAAAAAGAGATGTGTTAAGATGAATCTAACAATATCTCACATCTATTTTATTGTATATGAATTAATTTATATTCACGATCAAAATTTACAAAGTTTGACTCCCAAAAAACAATTAAGCAAAATGAAGTGAGACAAAGGGAGTATATATAAAGGGCCAATTGAGGGTTACCTGTTGATTTATTAAAGTTAAACCATAGTTATAAGTGTTTATATATTTATATATGTGTGTGTGTAATATGATATGGATGATTAAGACCATTGATTTGTTACGGTCAAATCCTAGTTAAAAATGTTTATATATGGAGAATATATAGCCGATTAAGGGTTGACTATTAATTTGTTAAATTCAAACCCTAGTTGTTAGTGTTTAAATATAACAGAAGGCCAATTAAGGGTTGTCGTTGATGACTTAAAGTTAAACTCGAGGTATTAGTGTTTACATAGAGTATACAATATTAAAGGACCGATTAAGGGTTGACCATTGATTTGTTAATGTCAAACCCTAATTATTAGCGTTTATATATACGGGTGATTAATGTTTTACTGTTAATTATATAAAATCAAACCCTAGTTATTAGTGTTTACATATATGGCCGGTTAATGGTTGATTGTTGATTGTTAAAGTCAAACCCTAGTTTTTAGTGTTTATACATAGGGCCGATTAATGTTTGAGACTTAATAACTTTAATTTAAACCCTAATTAATATTTTTTTTATATAAAGGGTCGATTAAGAGTTGTCTATTGATTTGTTAAAGTCAAACCATACTTATTAGTGTTAGTGTTTATATATATAATATTATATGGCCAATTAAAGGTTGACCGTTGATTACATAAAGTCAAACCCCCTAGTTATTAGTGTTTATATGTATAAGGCCGATTAAGGGTTGACCGTTGATTTTTTAAAGACAAACCATTGTCATTAGTTTATATATATAAAATATATAGTCGATAAAGGGTTGACTATTGATTAGTAAAGTCAAACCCTAGTTGTTAGTGCTTAAATGTATATTCAAGACCAATTAAGGGTTGCCAGTTGATTACTTAAAGTCAACCCCTAGTTATTAGTGTTTATATAGAGTATATAATATTAAAGAACCTATTAAGGTTGACCGTTAAATATAAAACCTTAGTTATTAGCATTTATGTATCTCGGGCTGAACAAGGGTTGGTTGTTCATTACATAAAGTCAAACCATAGGTATTAGTATTTATATGTAGGGTCGATTAAGGGTTAACCGTTGATTTATTATAGTCAAACCATAGTTATTAGTATTTATATATATATAGGATTTATTAAGGGTTAACCATTGATTACATTAAGTTAAACACTAACTATGAGTGTGTGTGTGTGTGTGCACGCGCGTGTGTGTATATATATTATTGTAGGAATGAATAATGTTTGACTTGATTTGTTAAAGTAGAACCCTAATTATTTGTTTTAATATGATAAGATAACCAAGAACGGTCACCCATCGCTTTGGTTTTGGATTGCAAACAAAAATTCGATCTCGGTTACACCTTAGATTCAAGTTGACTGATTGTTTGAACACACCACCGGTATTAGGTTCTTGTTAGGTTACAATCGTCTGATAATAGAAGCAAAAAGTTAATATAAGATACATCTCGGACTAAAGTCGACTGGTTATAAGAACATATGGTTCCATGTTAGGTCATAGTCTGCTGATAATATGAGCATAGAGCCAATATCAGAGTCATTTCGGTTTGAAGTTGACTGAAGATATGAACATGCAGCCGATATGCAGTCGATATCAGTCCGTGGAACATAACCTGTATCTTTTAGGCTTCAAAACGATGTCATACAAATACACTATATAAATTTTAAAAAACAATTTTCATTTCAAGAAAACCTAATAAACCGTAATCGAGAGAAATGAAATTTCTTGTTGATCGACGCCACCACCTCTCGACCCCTTATCACACCCAATTGAAGCCACCACTTAATGAGCCGGCTATATCAAGGTGAATCTTTCCCTACCCTACCACCGCAATCATGTCTATGACCTCCGTCTTGCTGCCGTATCACTATTCCCCCCAACTGTGCCGCCCTCTTCGGGCATTTAAATGTGAAAATCTCTCCATTCATTTACAAAGACTTGGGTGAGACCATCTCACCCAAGATTATGGTGAGACCAAATACCTCTCTAAAATTTTAATAGTTGTAAGAATTTAGTTTCAATAGAATATAAGGTTAATTATTAATTCAATGAGTTTTCTCAACCATTTTTCAACAACTCTCGATCGATCTTTTCCCTCACCTCCGCTCCAATCGTCCACCGCTCATCTGCTCCGATCATCAGCCACTCATTTGTTCCAATCATCTGCCACTACTCTACTCTAATCCTCCGCCTCATTTCGATCATCCGTCGCTCTACTCCATTTTATATTCCCCCCTGCTCTAAAACCCTAGGTTTATACCTTTACTCTTTTTTCTCGTTTCATAACTCTGATAAATTATTTGCGGTTACGACATGGTTATTTCAACATCTTCTCACCGTTCTGTCAATTTTTTCATTATTCGCAGGTCCTCTCTTCTTCTACGACAATCTAGCCTTGAAATATGGCACCAGTGAGCCACCGGAGAAGTTCACGGCGATTTATTTCATCATTGTTGCTTAAATTACACTTTGTGTGGTATTCTGATATTGTTTTATACATTTTTTTGTTTAATGTTTTCATTACTTTGTTTATGTGTTAATAGGTTTTTATTAATATTGTGTATTTATGTGTTTTTGTAATTATTTTGATTGGTATGATTTTCTGGCTTAAGTTATGGGATTATTTTGCTTTTTCTCTTTACATTTTTTTGTTCGCCAGAAGGGTAATTGGGGCAAAGGTTGAGATATTTGTGGATTTAATTTGAATTTGTTGTGGTCAAAACCAAGTTATTTCATTTGTATGTTGTTTATGTTGGGTTACCTCTAGTTCGTGATAGACTTTCTTTACTGTTTATTAGTTTCGAGAGTTGTTTAGTTCATGTACTGACCAACTTTTTTTTATGTGTATAGTTGCTTACTTATCGAAGGAGTATTTTCCATGAGAGGAGATGATGGAATCATGAACTTGGATATTTTTGTGTATTGGCTAAAATTGTTTAGTTCGTGTATTGGCCAACTTTCTTTGTATATAGTTGCTTATTCTCTGTATCGTTGTTGTGGCATAAGAGGTGCATATTTGGACGATGGAATCATGTACTCAAGGCCGGAGTTATTTAGTTCGTGTATTAGCTGACTTTGTTTATGTGTGTGGTTGATTTCTTTAAATGTATGGTTGATAAGTTTGCCTATAGCATGCGACAACCTACAAATGCATGTTCGACTCTGCAAGATGGTTATGTGGAGGAGATGGGTTTTCAAGGAGGGCAAGGATATCAAGGAAACCAAGGATACCAAGGACGCCAAGGCTACCAATACCGGCCTTACAATTTGGGTAATCAATATCACCCGAATCTCCGGTATGAAAATGCTCAAGGATGGAAAATGTACACAATACCGCCCCAACAACAACAATACCGGTCTCCACAAAATAATTTCCCAAGGCTCCAAGACAAGCCTTACTATCAAGGAAAAAGTTCAGGCTTGTCAAAAGATGAAATGATGCAAGCCATCGAGAGGTTGAGCCTATGTGCGGAGAAGACCAAGAAATTCCAAGAGAAGACCGAGTTGAGCGTCAGGAACTTGGAAACTCAAGGGAGCCAAATGGCTCAAATCTTGAATCGGATGGAGACACGGGAAAAGGAAAAACTTCCTTCCCAACAAAAAATAAATTCTCGACAAAATGTGAGTGTCATCTCATTAAGAAGTGGAAAGGAAGTGAAAGAGCCCCAAGGCAAGGTTGTTATTGAGAGGGTGCTTGAGAAGGAGGAAAAAGTTAAAAAGAAGGCTAAAGAGTTGGCCAAGGAGAAGGCGAGCAAAGAGGAAGAAACTGAGGTGGAGACCTTCGTTCCAAGGCCACGATCAAATCCTAAAACTTCATCCCCACATCACAAGAATTCCAAAGCGGCGGAGATACCTATCTGTGTCGGAACCACCATTTCTGAAAGCCTTAAAAGATAGGAGGACAACAAGGACATCTACGAGATCTTTCCTAGGTGCGAGGTAAATATTCCGCTCTTGAATGCTACAAATAAAATTCCTAGGTATGATAAATTTCTCAAAGAATTTTGTGCCATCAATAGGAAACAAAAATTGAAGAGTAAAAATAAAAGTGGAAAGAATGAATATGTCTCCGCCATTTTTTATGATGAATTGCCTCCTAAATGTGATGATCTGGGAATGTTTACAATCCCTTGTGTGATAGGATAAAAATGTATTAACAATGCTAGACTATATTTAGGTGCTTAAATCAATGTGATCCCATATTTTTTATATGAAAGTCTAGATCTAGGCACTTTGCACAAAACCGAGGTTGTTATCCAACTAGCCGACCACTCTAGCACATACCCAAAAGGTATTGTGAAAGATATGTTGGTCAAAGTGGACTCTTTGACATTCCCCGCCAATTTTTATGTCCTTCATATGAAAAGTGATAATCATGCCACACCTATTTTTTAGGTAGATTATTTTTAAAGACCTCGAGGGAAATTCGATGTGCATAACGGAACATTAACCATGGAATTTAATGGGCAGAAAGTACAATTTGACACTAATAATTCTATTGATCATCCTAGTAGATATCATTTTTGCCAAGCTATTTATGTTTTTGATGATATAGAGCAAGATATGTTTGAGCCCAACGATGGTAGTTCCTTGAATGTTGTCATAGATGATGCTTTGATTGTAAATATTGTTAGTAATAACTTGAAGGAAAACAACAATGATGAATGCTCTCTTGGGAAAGCAAAATCTAACTCCCTTCGTTTATCCACAGGAAAGCCAATACGAGGTGGCTTCCCTCCTTCTTGTAAGACGACTTCGGTGGTAGAGTGTAAACCACCACCGAAAGTTATTAAATGTTCATCTCTTGGAAAAGGAGAGAAACCCCCGAATGCTCTTTCAATTGAGATTACCATGGAACAGAAAGGTAAGTTATTGGGTATGTTGAGGAAGCATGAGGAATCCTTAAGCTAGGTGCGAAAACTTTTGTTGGGGATAATTTGGATCCCAAATGTTTTTTCCTAGATCATGGAAAAGAGATCGATCTTCTCGGTTCATTTTGTGATGAAAGACATGAAGGGAGTAAGTTGTGCCTACGATGTTAAATAAACTGGGTTTTGATCATCCGGATGCCACTCGTGACATTCCATTGATGTGACTTTATTTATGCTTTATTCATAAGTCGTGCCGACGATGTTAAATAAACTTGATTTTGATCATATTAAATTGTTTACTTCTTTTTTTGGAGCAATATTATGCTTGGTATGTATGGTTGTTTTTTAGGAAGCACTTGGTTTTGGAGAAAATGAACAAGAAGGAAAAGTGAGCAAACGGGGTAGGAAAAGTCCAACTCAGAGAGCGTGTGTACATGGTCCATAAATGCTAGAATTTTCAACCATTGAGGTTGGTGCACGATCTGCGACACTCAAACATTCCTCCATCTCCAAATCACCCATCTCTTCCTTACCACCTCCAAATACTACCCGAACCTATTTAACCGCAAACACAACTCGAAACCAATGTGTACCTCTCTCCTGATTGTGATTTCAATTCTTTACTTGAGTTGTTATGTATAATACTGATTGGACTTGCTTGATGAGAGGTTGTGGGTAGAGTATATTTTGGTAGTGGTAATTTGTTCATTAGATCTTATGATTGTCCACTAAGGGTTTATTTTGGTTTTCATTTTACATTGTGGGTATTCTCTCATTTTCTCTCCTTGACATGTGTCCTGGAATGTTTATTGGCATTGAGGACATTACAAACTCTAAGTGTGTGGGAGGGGAATAAAATGATACTCATGATTAGTGGTTTAGTTAGTTGTAGCAAATAGCTCTTTTGAGAGTATTTTTTTAATAATAAAAAAAGAATAAAAAGTAACCAGCTAAAATTAAAAATAGAGAGGAAAACTTAGGTAAAATTGGGAGGCCCAGATAGGTAGAAAACCCAAAATGGCGAGTTATGCAAAAATGAGAGGCCAAATGGTGTGGAAAAAGGTGAGGGTGAATATTGGAAAAAAGTGTGAAACTAGGATGAAAACCCGAGAGGGCTCTTAGGCAAAATGGGAGAAAGTGAGAGAAATTGAAAAAATTTATACTTCTCTTCATTTGTCTATTGGGTAGATTTTCAGGTAGAGTAGGTTAGCTTTCCTTTATATGTATACCTCACTCTTGTTACGGTTTTTGGGTGTCTTGATTCTGCTACGGGAAAGGTCTATATCACTCGTAACGCCCAATTTGACGAGGAGTATTTTCCTTACGCT
>JAULKJ010283074.1:0-13032 GCA_032355405.1 Rubia balearica | reverse complement strand
CTACAAAATAAATGTAGATGTATCTTGGCTTAAAATGAATCTTTAGCGGGTCTAGGTCTGATTGTTAGGGACAAAATGGAGAATTTTTAAGTGCAGCAATGGAAAATCAGCCTACATCTAGTCCGTTACATTCTGAGCTGCTAAGTATCCATTTTGGTATTACAAAAGCAAGGCTTCTTCCTAATACATCAGTGCAGATTGAATTCGATTGTCAAGATGCAATAATGGCCATCTTAAATCCACTTAAGGCACCATGACAGCCTTACTCCTTGACCTGTAATATAAAGGAAGTGTTTATCAATTCTGGTGCTCAATTAGTTTTCACTAAGAGGGAGGGTAATCTAGCTGCGGATTACCTAGCTAAGGGTGCAAGGAGCATTTCAAATACCATGATCCTTTCATGGAATCATCTGCCAAAGGAACTAAAGAGGATCATTTTAATGGACAAAAAATATATACCAAGTTTAAGGATGAAGAAATAGACTCTTTTCAGAAATCTTGTAATGATGACTCATTTTGGTTATTGTAGCTATTCGGTTCTTCTCTTCATTTACTGTCTCATTGGATTTCTTATCTGTAGGACTATCGAAGAATCAGATTCTTGTCCCAGATCCGACTACTGCTACTCTTGGCTCTACATATGCCGCCATGAATGATCAAAGCTCCTACTTCATGCTGCCATGCAGACTTTTAGCCACTGCTATGGCTTTGTTCCCTGTTGCAAGGATCAGTATAGCAACAATGACCTTGAAGCAAGACACCGAAGAGCAAGGAAATGAAGACCACACCTTAACTTATCTCAGATTTCAATGATCTTGGAACCTTTCAACATTGGACTACACTAGCACTCAACATCTACGCTTGGTTTCAAGGATCAACACAAACAAATAGAACTTGGAGAAGCCTGGCCGAGCTAGTAATTAACACGAGGGGTGGAGATTACTAGCCTCGAAATCGCCTCTACCATTAGGTTCTTCTATCACTTTATGTAGAAATTTAGGATTCCATCGACAAGGCAATGCTTCCTTCAACTCTTTGCTACTAGCCGATTGTAATTTTATTATTCAAGGTTGGGGACCTAATAATAACCCCTCACTTACGGGTGGTTTTATTTTTTTTTAAAAAATATGCATACACGCAAGAGGATGCACATTTTTCTAAACAATTTAAACTATATTTATAAACGAGTTAATTTTCTTAATTAACCCTATAATTTCAAAAAATAACCATAAATAACACTTTTTGAATTCAGATTTTTAATCAAACGTTTGATTGAAATTATGAAGGTTTGATTAATTCTCTCCACAACTTATATTAGGAATAAATATATGATTTTTTGTTTAATTGGCGCATCATTTACTCCCTCTGTCCCTACCGAATTTGCACTCTTACTTTCTGATACTATTCTCTATCAAATGTTGTCCACATATTTGAATAGCTATATAAACAAGAATATACTCGTATATGATATTGTTCAATTCATCGTAACAAGTAGTTTCTTAATATCAACTTTTTATTTATCATTTTTTATTCATTGGTAAACATATTAATGGTCAAAAAAATTTCTTGAACAGCGTGATAATGATGAGGGTATAAATTCAGTTGGGACAGAGGGAGTACGAAACTTTGAACATTATTATGCAAAAGTAGTTTTTATTTTTGATAAATCGTCTATAGAGTGAGGGTTTACAGGGGATTCCATCCATGTTAAGTTAAGAATAATATTTCGCAATATTTGATTATAACAAAAGATGATACTGGTAAAAATCTCGAAAAACTAACGAAGTCTCAAACATCTGACAAACCAAACCTGATAAAAAAATCATACCCCATGTTCACCGCTGCAATGAAGGGTATACCGGTGGAAGCGGTGGCGTCACGCCATTTAAAAAGCCAAAAGAACCCTCGAAGAAGGTTGTCTGGATTATGGGGCCATGCAAATAAAAGCATAAGCACACGTGAACATACACGATCGATGGCGAAGAATCACTTTAAGGTATGCTTATACCACATGCGTGTCCACAAAAGTGCAATTTTAATATTATGGTCACGAAGACCACTTATTATATTTTTACTAAGGTATTATATATATTATGAATTCAATAACACCATATAAACTGGTTTTGGTTTGATTCATATGTTTGTGTTAATATCAATAACATTAGCATGCACGGACATGCTCGATCGATGAAAAGGAATTAATGACGGTTGTGTTTATGTATGAAATACACTCATCAAAGATTGACCTAATTTAGATAGATGGAGTTCCAATTTAATATATGCACTAAATTTTCAAAAAGACTACGGATTAAAAGATATTTATGCACGGGCTCACACAAACATGCACATAATATACGTACATACAAGAACATGCACAATTTTCTAAACAATTTAAACATATATTTACTAAACGAGTTCATTTTCCTACTTAAAATTATAATTTTAAAAAATACTATAAATAACACATTTTAAATTTTGATATTTAATAAAACGTTTGATTGCACTTATGATGGTTTTCTTAATTATCTCCACTAATTCTCCTAAGAATATATATATATATAATTTATTGTGTAATCGGCCTGTCATCGTGCCATTAAAAAATTAGGGGAACTCTCGACGAAGGTTGTCCGAATTCTAGTAGCGTACAACTAAAAGTTAAGCGGAGGTCACACCTTGACCTAACTGCATTGGTGGTGGAGGAATGTCAATCATGGTGAATATTTAATTAAAAGTGAAGTCAATCTGGAAGCTTAGTTAAGAAGTTCAATGGTAAATTGCATAGCTTCATAACTAACATTACCCAATTTCAGTAGGAGTTTTTTGGAACGGGACACGTAACCCTTGTGAGGGATGATTGTGGTCAAAAGTGGACGATTGTGATAGTTAAGGGGGCATCAAAGTCGTTTGCTCTAATATTTAAGGTCACGAAGACTAATTTTTATATATTTAATAAAGTATTTTATATCATGAAATGAATAACATCATATAAAATGGTTTGGGCTTAATTCACACATGCATGTTAGTATCAACAACATTAGCATGCATGGATATGCACGCTCGATGTACAAGAATTGTTGACGGTTGTGTTTATATACGTAACACACTCCTCAAAGTTTGATCTAATTTATATAGACATAGTTCAAAACCAATAGATGTAGTAAATTTTAAAAAATACTATGAATTAAAAATATATATTTGCATGGGCGCACAAACATGCACATAAAATGTATACACGCAAGAAGAGGCACAATTTTCTAAACAATTTAAACATTTATTTATAAATGAGTTAATTTACCTTCTTAAAATTATAATTTAAAAAAATAACCATAAATAACACCTTTTGAATTATGATATTTAATAAAGGGTTTGATTGAAATTATGAACGTTTGATTAATTCACTCCACAACTTATGTTAGGAATAAATATATAATTTTTTATATAATCGGCACGTAAATTACTCCCTCTGCCCCAGCTTAATTTGTACTCCTACTTTTTTGACATTATTCTCTATCAAAGTTTAACCACATATCTGAATAGCTATATGAACAACAATATACTCTTATATGATATTGTTCAATTTATCGTAACAAGTAGTTTCTTAATATCAACTCTTTATTTATCGTCATTATACATAGGTAAATATATTAACTGTCAAAAATATTTCTTGAACAACGTGTTAATGATGAGGGTGCAAATTCAGTTGGGACAAAGTGAGTATTAAACTTTGAACATTATTATGCAAAAGTTTTTTTTATTTTTGATAAATCATCTGCAGGGTGTGGGTTTATAGGGGATCCCATCCATGTTAAGTTAAGAACACTATTTCAAAATTTGTGATTATAACAGAAGATAATACCTGTAAAACTCACGAAAAACTAACGAAGTCTCAAACTTCCGACAAACCGTACCCGATAAAACAAATCATACCCCCTGTTCACCGCAACAATGAAGTGTATACCTGTGGAATTAGTGGCATCATGTCATTTAAAAATCTAGAAGAACCCTCGAAGAAGGTTGTCTGGATTTTGGAACCATGCAACTAAAAGCATAAGCACGCGGGAACGTGCACGATCGATGACAAAGAATCACTTTAATGTATGCTTGTACCACATGCTCATCCGCAAAAGTGGAGTTTTAATATTTATGGTCACGAAGACTAATTGTTACATTTTCACTAAGGTATTATATATTATGAATTGAATAACATCATATAAAATGGGTTTGGTTTGATTCACAAGTTTGCGCTCATATGTATGAAATACACTCATCAAAGATGGACCTAATCTAGATATATGGAGTTTTGAATTAATATATGTACTAAATTTACAAAAAGAGTATGGATTAAAAGATATTTATGCACATGCTCGCACAAACATGCACTTTATATGCGTACACACAATAACATGCACAAATTTCTAAACAATTTAAACATACATTTATTGAAAGAATTTATTTTGACTCGTAACATTATAATTTTTAAAAAATAACTATAAATAACACATTTTGAATTTGGATATTTAATAAAAGTTTGATTGCACTTATATAGGTTTGATTATTTCTCTCCACTACTAATCCTAAGAAAATATATATGTATATACATATATACATAATTGCTTGTGTAATTGGCCTATCATTGTGTCATTAAAAAAATCTAGAGGAACCCTCGAAGAAGGTTGTTTGGATTCTATTGGAGTAAACTAAAAGTATAAGCGGAGTTCACACCTTGACCTCACTTCGTTGGTGGTGGAGGAATGTCATTGATGGTGAATATTGAATTAAAAGTGAAGTTAATCAGGAATTTTAATTAAGAAGTCCAACGGTAAATTGCATAGCTTCACAGCTAACATGACCCGATTTAAGTAGGATTTTTTTGGAACAGGGCACGTAACCCTCATGAGGGATGATTGTGGTTAAAATTGGATGATTGTGATAGTTAAGGGGTCACCAAAGTCGTTCACTCTAATTTTCAAGGTCACGAAGACTAATTTTTATATATTCACTAAAGTATTATATATTATGAAATGAATAATACCAGATAAAATGGTTTGAGTTTAATTCACACATGCGTGTTCGTATCAACAGTATTAGCATGCACGGATCTGCACACTCGATGTACAAGAATTGTTGAAGGTTTTGTTTATATATGTAACACATTCCCTAAAGTTTGACCTAATTTAAACAGACATAGTTCTGAACCAATAGATGTAGTAAATTTATAAAAATACTATGAATTGAAAAGAGATATATATGTATGGGCACACTAACATGCACATAATATGCTTACACACAAGAAGATGCACAATTTTCTAAACAATTTAACATATATATATATAAACGAGTTAATTTTCCTGCTTACCGTCATAATTTTAAAAAGTAACCATTTATAAATCTTTTGAATTTGATATTTAATAAAAGGTTTATATCAAGTTATGAAGGTTTGATTAACTCACTCCACAACTTAAGTTAGGAATAAATATATAATTTTTTGTGTAATTGGCGCGTCAATTGCTAATTCTGCCCCAACTGAATTTGCACTCTTACTTTTTTTACGCTGGTCTCAATCAAAGGTTGATTACATATTTGAATAACTATATGAACAACAATATACTCGTATATGATATTTTTCAATTCTTCATAACAAATAATTTCTTAATATCAACTTTTTATTTATCGTGACTATACGTAGTTAAACATATTAACGGTCAAAAATATTTCTTGAACAACGTGATAATAATGAAGGTGAAAATTCAGTTGTGACAAAGGGAGTACTAAACTTTGAACATTATTTTGTAAAAGTAGTTTTTATTTTTGATAAATCGTCTATAGAGTGGGTGTTAATAGGGGATCCCATCCATGTTAAGTTAAGAACAATATTGCACAATGTGTGATTATAACAGAAGATGATACCGGTAAAACTCACGAAAAACTAACGAAGTCTCAAACTTCTGACAAACCGGACTAGGTAAACAAATTATACCCCATGTTCACTGCTACAATGAAGTGCATACTGGTGGAAGCGGTGGTGTCGTGCCATTTAAAACGCAAGAAGAACCCTCGAACAAAATTTTCTGGATTATGGCGCCATGTAAATAATAGCATAAGCACGTAGGAACATGCATGATCGATGACGAAGAATCACTTTAAGGTATGCTTGTATCTCATACTCGTCCACAAAAGTGCAATTTTAATATTTATGGTCACAAAGACTAATTGTTACAATTTCACTAAGGTATTACATATTATGAATTGAACAAAACCATATAAAATGGGGTTTTTTTTTTCATTCACACGTTTGTGTTCATATTAAAAACATTAGCATGAACGGACACGATTGATGAAAAAGAATTAATGAAGGTTGTGTTTATGTATGAAATACATTCATCGATGATTGGCCTAATTTAAATAGATGGTGTTTTGAATTAATAGATGGACTAAATTTACAAAAAGACTATGGATTAAAATATATTTATACACGGGCTCTCACAAACATGAACATAATATGCGTACACACAAGAACATGTACGATTTGCTAAACAATTTAAATATATATTTATCAAAATAGATTATTTTCCTAATTAACATTATAATTTTATACAAATAACTGTAAATAACACATTTTGAATTTGGATATTTAATAAAAAGTGCGATTGCACTGATGAAGGTATAATTAATTCTCTCCACTTCTAATCCTAGGAAAATATATGTGTATATATATACATATATAATTTCTTGTGTAATTGGCCGGTCATCGTACCATTAAAAAAAGCCAGAGAACCCTCGAAGAAGGTTGTCTGGATTCTAGTGGCGTACAACTAAAAGTAAAAGCGGAGGTCAGACCTTAACCTAACTGCATTGGTGGTGGAGGAATGTCATTCATGGTGAATATTGAATTAAAAGTGAAGTCAATCTGGAAGTTTAGTTAAAAATTCCAAGGGTAAATTGCATAGCTTCATAGCTAGCTTGACCTGATTTAAATAGGAATTTTTGGAACAGGGCCAAAAGTGGACGATTGTGATAGTTAAGGGATCGCCAAAGTTGCTTGCTCTAATATTTAAGGTCACGAAGATGAATTTTTATATATTCACTAAAGTATTATATATTATGAAAAGAATAACACCGGATAAAATGGTTTGGGTTTAATTCACACATGCGTGTTCGTATCAACAACATTAGCTGCACGAATATGAACGCTCGATGTACAAGAATTGTTGAAGGTTGTGTTTATGTAAGTAACACACTTCTCAAAGTTTGACCTAATTTAAACAGACAAAGTTCAGAACCAATAGATGCAGTAAATTTATAAAAATACTATGAATTAAAAAGATATATATATATATATATATATAGATATATATCTATGCATGGGCTCACAAACATGCATATAATATGCGTACACACAAGAAGATGCACAATTTCTAAAATATTTAAACATATATTTATAAACGGGTTAATTTTCCTACTTAACGTCATAATTTTACACAATAACCATAAATAACACTTTTGAATTTTAATATATTTAATAAACGGTTTATATGAAATTATGAAGGTTTCATTAATTAACTTCACAACTTATGTTAGGAATAAATATATAATTTTTGGTATAATTGGTGAGTCAATTACTCCCTCTGCCCCAACTGAATTTGTACTCTTACATTTTAGACACTATTCTCTATCAAAGTTTGACCACATATTTGAATAACTATATGAACAACAATATACTCGCATATGATGTTGTTCAATTCGCCGTAACAATTAGTCTCTTAATATCAACTTTTTTATTTATCGTTATTATACATAGGTAAACATGTTAACGGTCAAAAATATTTCTTTAATAGGGAGATAATGATGAAGGTGCAGATTCAGTTTGGACAAAGGGAGTACTAAACTTTGAACATTATTGTGGAAAATTAGTTTCTATTTTTGATAAATCGTCTATAGGGTGAGGGTTTATAGGGTATCACATCCATGTTAAGTTAGGAACAATATTGCACAATGTGTGATTATAACAGAAGATGATACCGGTAAAACTAACAAAAAACTAATGAAGTCTCAAACTTCTGACAAATCGGAACTGATAAAATAAATTATACCCATGTTCACTGCTGCAATGAAGGGTATACTGGTTGAAGATGTGGCATCGTGCCATTTAAAAAGCTAGAAGAACCCTCAAAGAAGGTTGTCTGGATTATTCAACTAAAAGCACAAGTACGCGGGAACATGATGACGAATCACTTTAATGTATGCTTGTACCACATGCCAGTCCACAAAAGTGCAGTTTTAATATTTATAATCACGAAGACTAATTGTTACATTTTCACTAAGGTATTACGTATTATGAATTGATTAACACCATATAAAATGGTTTTGGTTTCATTCACATGTTTATGTTCATATCAATAACATTAGCATCCACGGACATGATCGATCGATGACAAAGAATTAATGAAGGTTGTGTTTATGTATGAAATACACTCATCAATGATTGGCCTAATGTAGAATGATGGAGTTTGAATAATATAAGCACCAAATTTACAAAAAGACTATGGATTAAAAGATATATATTCACGAGCTTGGACAAACATGCACATAATATGCGTACACACAAGAAAATGCTAGATTTTATAAACAATTTAAACATATATTTATTAAACGAGTTGTTTTCCTACTTAACATTATAAATTTTTAAAAATAATTATAAATAACACATTTTGAATTTGGATATTTAATAAAAAGTTTGATTGCACTTATAAAGATTTGATTAATTCTCTCCACTACTTATCCTAAGAATATATATACATACATACATATATAATTTCTTTTGTAATTGGCCTGTCATCGTGCAATTAAAAAAATCAGGGGAACTCTCGAAGAAAGTGGTCCGTATTCTAGTGGCGCACAACTAAAATTATAAGAGGAGGTCACACCTTGACCTAACGGCATTGGTGGTGGAGGAATGTCACTCACGGTGAATATTTAATTAAAAGTGAAGTCAATCTGGAAGTTTAGTAAAGAAGTCCAAAGGTAAATTGCATAGCTTCATAGCTAATATGACACGATTTAAGTTGGATGTTTTTTGGAATGGGACACGATGGGATGATTGTTGTCAAAAGTGGACGATTGTGATAGTTAAGGGATCACCAAAGTTGTTTGCTGTAATATTTAAGGTCACGAAGACTAATTTTTATATAGTCACTAAAGTATTATATATTATGAAATGAATAACACCGGATAAAATGGTTTGGGTTTAATTCACACATGCATGTTCGTATCAACAACATTAGCATGCACAGATATGCATGCTCGATGTACAAGAATTGTTGAAGGTTGTGTTTATGTAAGTAAAACACTTCTCAAAGTTTGGCCTAATTTAAACAGACAGAGTTCAAAACCAATAGATACAGTAAATTTATAAAAATACTATGAACTAAAATGATATATATATATATATATATGCGTGGGCACACAATCATGCACATAATATGCGTACACGCAAGAAGATGCACAATTTTCTAAACAATTTAAATATGTATTTATAAACGAGTTAATTTTCCTACTTAACGTCATAATTTTAAACTATAACCATAAATAACACTCTTGAATTTTGATATTTAATAAAAGGTTTATATCAAACTATGAAGGTTTCATTAATTCACTCCACAACTTATTTTAGAAATAAATATATAATATTTTGTGTAATTAGCGCGTCAATTACACCCTCTGCCCCAGCTGAATTTGCACTCTTACATTTTTGACACTATTCTCTATCAATGTTTTACCACATATATGAATATCTATATGAACAACAATATACTCGTATATGATGTTGTTCAATTCACTGTAACAAGTGGTTTCTTAATATCAACTTTTTATTTATCGTTATTATACATAGGTAAACATGTTAATGGTCAAAAATATTTCTTTAATAGGGAGATAATGATGAAGGTGCAAATTCAGTTTGGACAAAGGGATTACTAAACTTTGAACATTATTATGGAAAATTAGTTTTTATTTTTGATACATCATCTATAGGGTGAGGGTTTATTGTTAAGTTAGGAACAATATTGCACAATGTGTGATTATAACAGAAGATGATACCAGTAAACTCACAAAAAACTAACGAAGTCTCAAACTTCATACAAATCAGAACGGAATAAATAAATTATACCCCCTGTTCACTGCTGAAATGAAGGGTATACTGGTTGAAGCGGTGGCATCGTGCCATTTAAAAAGCTAGAATAATCCTTGAAGAAGGTTGTCTGGACTATGGCTCCATGCAACTAAAAGCATAAGCAAGCGGGAACGTACACGATCGATGGTAAAGAATCACTTTAATGTATGCTTGTACCACATGCCCGTCCACAAAAGGCAGTTTTAATATCTCTAGTCATGAAGACTAATTGTTACATTTTCACTAAGGTATTACGTATTATGAATTGATTAAAAACATATAAAATGGTTTTGGTTTCATTCACATTTTTATATTCATATCAATAACATTAGCATGCACAGACATGCTTGATCGATGAAAAAGAATTAATGAAAGTTTTGCTTGTGTATGAAATACACTCATCAATGATTGGCTTAATGTAGAATGATGGAGCTTTGAATTAATATATGCACTAAATTTACAAAAGGACTATGGATTGAAAGATATTTATGCACGAGCTCACACAAACATGCACATAATATGCGTACACATAAGAACATGCTTGATTTTATAAACAATTTAAACAAATATTTATTAAACGAGTTTTTGTAAAAAACAAATTTGGATATTTAATAAAAAGTTTGATTGCACTTATAAAAGTTTGATTAATTTTCTCCACTACTTATCCTAAGAAAATATATGTATATATATATATATAATTTCTTGTGTAATTGGCCTGTCATCATACCATTAAAAAAAGGCAGAGGAACCCTCGAAGAAGGTTGTTTGGATTCTAGTGATGTATAACTAAAAGTATAAGCAGAGATCACACCTTAACCTAACTGCATTGGTGGTGGAGGAATGTCACTCATGTTGAATATTGAATTGAAGGTAAAGTTAATATGGAAGTTTAATTAAGAAGTCCAAGGGTAAATTGCATAGTTTCAAAGTTAAAATGACCCGATTTAAGCAGGAAATTTTTTGAACGGGGCACGTAACCCATGTGAGGGAAGATTGTGGTTAAAGTGGAGGATTGTGATAGTTAAGTGGTCAGTAAAGTCGTTTGCTCTAATATTTAAGGTCACGGAGACTAATTTTTATATATTTACTAAAGTATTATATATTATGAAATGAATAATAGCATATAAAATGGTTTGGGTTTAATTCACACATGCGTGTTCGTATCACAGTATTAGCATGCACGGATATGCATGCTCGATGAACAAGAATTGATGAAGGTTGTGTTTATGTATTAACACACTCCTCAAAGTTTGACCTAATGATGGAGATTCTGAGATGACTACCTACATAAATGAAGACATTCCACGTCTTGATCAAACATTCAAGGGTTATGTTCATGATCATCTAAGTGACATGGCTGGACCTATGACAAGGTAAAGAATGAAGCTTAGAGATGCGGCATTGAATGCTTTGATTGATCGCCTTCATGATAAGGAACTTAAGAAGAAGTCAACAAATACTTGGATTACTTATTCAAGTTTGTCGATCAACTGAAAACATTATGAAGAACACTATACTCTTTTTCCCATTGTTTTTTTAATGAGGTAGTGTGCTCATTGTAACATTAATTTTATTTTGAATTTTGGACTAATAGATTTTGCCATGTGGCCCTTAGAAGAGCTGTTCAAAATATGACAGTCCATTAGGGTTTAGCACATTCAGTTTTATTCTGATTAGAATTAGATTTGGTAAGATTAGATAAGGTAATATTTTTCAGTCTAACTCTAAGGCAGAATGCGGCCGATAATATGCTATAGGGTTTCATTTTTGTTATTTAGTTAGATATGGTTTAAGCTTACTTAAGCTTCCATGAGATTGATTCTGATGGTAATTGTGATTAGGGTTTAGAGTTGGCCGAGTTTTCTCCTCTATTTAAACAAGCTTGGCCGAAATTATTATACATCTTTTATAAATCATATATTTAGACTTTTGAGACATTCTCATTGTCTTCATTGTTTCTTAAATCTGTGGGAAATTTAAGTTTCAATTTCCTTTGTAAGTGTACCATGTGGGCTAGACGCTTATAGAGAAACCCTGTGATCTAAACCTGCGGGCTATTTTGAGAGCAAGTCTAGTTGGGTGTACCCTGCGAGTTAGATTCTATTATTCATGCAACATAGGTGGGTTGGGAGAGATTCCCATCTTTGTTAAAGATCTGATATTCCGCAAACTAGAGTCTTCGCAAGGAGATTCATATCAGTTGGTATCAGAGCAAATCAAAAGATCATTTTCCGATTTCATCATCACCAGGGGCTTTGAGTTTCAATTTTAAATTTATTTCAAAATTTGTGTCTTAAAATTATAAACTCATTCGTGTCTTATTCTAACTGTTTTTGTTTTATCTTTCTTAGCAGGAAGGTTGAATTTTGAGTGGAAGTTCGTCTAAAGGTCCGAGAGTTAGAATCATTCAGTATTATTATCCGCCTTCACCTTTTCAATCGAGTCAGGAGGACGTTGAAGGGTCTGAGCATTAACAAGTATTTCCGCCTTCACCTCTTGACCAGTTTTGTAGATCTAGGTAGCTTATAGATCTAGGTAGCTTATAAAGTTTTATGTGCTTGTGATATTTTCTTCAACTCTTCTAAAAATTATTGCATGCTCGTAATCCTACTTGCTTTCATTCTCGTTCTTTGATTTCGTAGTCTTGAATTGTTCTTGATTATTGATTACACGTATAAAAAAGGAAAAAAATAGAGTCTTTTGTGTCATTTTCAAGAGTAAGTTGTCATAGATTTTTTCCAAGTTTTATATAGGCTTAAATTGTTCAAAAAACTTTTGAAAAATCAGAAAAAAGGGGTACAGATTTCGAGGAAACCAGATCGGAAATTTAGGATTTGGAAAAATCGAACTTGGGGTTGTTTTGT
>JAULKJ010283064.1:0-13033 GCA_032355405.1 Rubia balearica | reverse complement strand
TTGAAACAAGCTCCCCGTGCTTGGTTTCAAAGATTTAGTTCTTTTTTGGTTGGCCTGGGTTTTGTATGTAGTTCTGCAGATACCTCCTTATTTATTTTTTCCCAAGGTGCTCCTCTACTTTATTTGCTGGTTTATGTCGATGACATTAATTTACCAGAATAATGGGCATTTAATCAACAAGTTCATTGCTCGTGTTCATAAAGAGTTTAAGCTCATTGATCTTGGACAGTATTTTTTGGGTTAGGAGGTTGTGCGAAATTCCGACGGCTTATTCCTTGGCCAAACCAGATATGCCAAGGATATTTTATTGTGCGCTGGAATGCAATACTCAACACCGGTAACTATCCCTTTTGTATCTTTTTTGTAGCTTTCAAGTACTTCTGATAATCCATTCGGAAATCTCACTCTTTACCGCTCTTTGGTCGGTGCACTACAATATTTGTCCATTATGCATCCCAACATTTCTTATACTGTGAACCTGGTCAGTCTCTCACTGATGACCATTACCAAGCTGTCACTCAAATTCAGCGTTATGTCTGTGGCACAATGCACTATGGTCTTCCGTTTCACAAGAAAACTTCCTATTTGCCAGTTTTAGGTTATTCTGATGCTGATTGGGCTCGTTTTATTGAGACTCGTAGGTCTACTTACGGGTATGCCATTTTTCTTGGTGGAAATATGGTTTCATGGAGTGCCAAGAAGCAAGCTACAGTCTCTCGTTCTAGTTCAGAATCAAAATACCGGGCTATGGCTAACACTGCTGCGGAACTAGCTTGGTTGATGAATTTACTACGGAATTTGCATGTCATTGCAAGTGCCCTACCTATTTTGCTGTGTGATAATAATAATGCTCTCTTTCTTGCTCAGAATCCGATTTCGCATAAGAGAGCCAAGCACATTGATATTGATTATCATTTTGTGCTTGAGATGGTGTCTTCATGCAAGCTAAAAGTTTCCTATGTTCCTTCTGATCAACAGCTTGCTGACATTTTTACGAAGGGTTTACCTCGTCCTCAGTTTGAGTTCTTACGGTCCAAGCTTTGTGTTGCGACAAGTCCCACGCTTCGCTTGAGGTGGGAGGGGAAGGGGTAATAGAATATTAGATGTATTAGAATCAGGTTACGAAAGGAATACCCTTTCTGATTGGTTTGTATATATCTTTTTCCATATCTGATTCTACCTTGTATGCCCTCTGTACTCACTTTACATATGAATACACACAGCCACAATTATTTGTGGGTTTTACATTTTATCAAGTAGAAATCGGGAATTTAAGCCATAGAGTAGAAGAATACAAGGAAGACGACAGTCCCAAAATGATGAGGTTGGATTTGGATGAACTTGAAGAAAAAAGGGAGCGGCTAACGATCACGAAGGTTAAGTATACAGAGAAGATGGCTAGAGTATACAACCACAATGTCAAGGAGACGCAATTCCAAGTTGGTGACTTTGTGTTGTGAAAAAATGAAGCGAGCCTAGCAGAAAAGAAAGTTAAGTCTAAAGTGGAAAGGCCCGTACAAGATAAAGAAAGTGCACCGGTCCAACTGCAATGAACTAGAAAGATTGGATGGCAGTAGTGTCCCCGACACTTGGCATGTGATCAACCTTAGAAAGTTTTATGTGTAAAATCTAAGGAGAGGGGTAGGAAAAACCCAAGTGTATAGAAGCCATGAGATGATCATTTGTGATGTTCGCATTCTTGTTTTTTTGAAAGCGAAATTATCACCGTACATATTAAATATAAAAATGCATCTTTGGGGGCAACATAATTTTCATGCCCTTTACTTCCATTTTCTAAATTCCAACTACAGTACATCGCAAACAATTGAGTTTGGCCAAGTGCTAAGCAACAATTTACAAAAAATTTACTCTGTAAGCTTCAGATCTTACAATGTCGCAATCTAACTTCGGTAGGCTATAGATCATGCACAAAGGTAGCTATGCTTACAAAAACAGTGACACAAGCAAGCAATAGATCTCCCAGTTCGCACAACACGAGTTCTGAAGTTCCTAAGCTTTAGATCTTGGAACTTCATAAAATCAATTAAGCAAGCTATAGATCTTGCAAATAGGCATATTTGTCCACAAAAGTGACAAAAGTAAGCAATAGATCTTGCAAGTTTGCACAATACAGACCCTTAATTTTGCAAGCTATACACCTGGAAAAATAGGCAAACATGCCAGCAATATCAGAGATGGAGACTAACTATAAGCTATGGTAAAAGTTCAAAAACTTAAGCATGAAAGCAATAGATCTCTTAGATGCATAAACACACAAACAACAGAAAATGCAAAAATCCTAACACATTCTGTTATTAGATAGCAAACAAAATAAATTACAAAATACGAGTAGGGTACTACTCCAAACACTTAAAAAAGGTAAATCAAATAAAAAAAGAAAAATAAAATGTATCAGTGCCTTGATGCGCGAGATGATCCAAAAGACGAAGCTCTGCCATAACAACGAGATCAAAGAGGAAGAATAATAACCACAATCATTTATTTTTTTCTTCATCCGAAGCATTCTAACCATGCTCAACTGCTAGCGCTGAATAAGGTTGTTTTGTTCAGCACATAAATCTTTCAGCTCGCGAATAGAATATTGAGTATTCTTCAAATTCTTCATCCATCCAACTTCAAGATCATGGATACCAAGTAACATATACTTCAAGAGAATACCCAAACATGCAGCCCATTCATAAACGCAGGGAGGAGGAGGGAGAGAACACATGTATACACAAACAGATTCAAGATCAACTAAATTAAGAACTATATCCTTATCCAAAGATTAAATATTATAGACATTAGGGATAAACTGGCTAAAAGGACATGTACGGAATTGGAGATGATGAGGAGGGAGGAAGTTGTCATCCAAGGCATAAGGGTATGATTCTAAGGTGCAAAAGCCATCAGCAGATATATGCTCAACATACTCCTTAGATATAGACTGAGTAGATGCGCCCAGCTTAATAGGAAAAAAATAAATGAGAAGACATAACCCTAGGGAGACTATAACAACAAATATTAGATCCCAAACAGTCAAGATGTTTCAAAAACTTATGATCAACCAAATTATCAAAGCCCTTCATATAAGTAAATATGATGAGAACTTGCAAAAATTATAAACGTGAATCAAAATTAATATCCATAAAGATACAAAAAGTACACACATCCATCTGAATACTGCCACGAATTACAAATAAATTTTATGAACTACATAATGCTAAGATCTATTAACATTAGAGAAAGGAGCAGAAGAATGCTGGACAATAGCAGCTGAGCCCTCCTTATTCGCATCCTGAGCGGCGACCTCAATGTTCACATTGGCTGCAATGTTTGCCTCAGCGTTCGCATTGGCATTGGAGTTAAAAGGAAGCTCAGTTGTGCGAGAACTAAAGGGAAAACCTTCAAAAAATTAACTGCATATTCTTTTAGCTCAACCACAGAAAGCAAACAAGGAAGACTGGCAAGGTGGGATAATAAGGCATAAGGTTGACCACCATAAAAAATGCTACTATTAAACCCCTTATTAAGTGTAGCCTTCTGTTCCATCAACACCTTCTGAGACTTAGCCAACTTGGGTAGTTTCTAAACCTTCGCGGTGGGGTTTAATTATCGCAGCTTGACCAGGGCCTCACAGTATCCAACATTGCAAGCGGAGGTGGAAACTTATTTAAAAAGATTGTAGAAGGATTTTGTCTTCACCAACCGATCAACGAGAACCTGAGGATACCCAGGCGAAGCAAGGCCATTAGTCAACATAGCTTTTCAGTTTCCTTCTCAATGGCCAAGGAACACTCCTCAGTATATTTAATAGAGAGATTTAAAGCACTGAACTTCACTTTTAGCTAGGAGCGAACCATTTCCCCTGGCTAACTCAGCAACCCATTTTCTGACAAGCAGAAGAGTTTCACCAACCTTATTTTCAAAAATAAACAAATATAACAGTTAAAACTCGTGGTTAAGAAGAACCAATCTAAATCACAAGATAATCCTTAAACAACATACCACAACCATCATCTCATAAAGTGATAGTTCAGACAGGGTGACAAGAATAGTACTTTCTACCATTAAGTCTTGGTCGTGGTAGAAGTTTAGGATGCGAGTGGGTAATATGCCCCCATTTTCTTAGCGGGCTCTGAAGTGTTCGAGGGCCCACCAGTTTGATCTCTCCTCATTCTTCTGTTGGAGGTCTCATTGGTTTTGTGAGCAAGTACACCTCTACATTCTTTAACTATAAGCTCAGATGTTATTAGCTGCGGGTTAGCCTCGATAGCATTTTCAGGAGAGACAACGGTTGTGGTGTTATCATTTGTTTCAGTAACCATAACTTGTAGCTCCTCAACTTCATCATCAGTGATAAATTTTCTCTCAATAGAGCGCTTGGTTAAATCCATGTCTGCAAATCAATACACAAAGTAAGTCAGATGAACGCACACTGAAAAAACAGGGTAATAAGAACAGTAAGAATGGAAAATAAGTAGAACAAGGAAAAAAGACAAAACATCAACAAATAAAACCTTCGCTTAGATAGTCAGCATGGCGAAGACACAATGAATGTAATGTTAATACAATCTCGGACTCAGCATTAAGGCGAACACCATCCTTAGGAAGTTTTTTGGTATAGGAACATTATAGTTCCAGGTTGGCAAAGCTTGTTCGTTCCCACTACTAGGTTTTAGAAAGAAAATTTCTTACGCCATCCACCACAGTTATTGGGAAATTCACTAACGAACATGACAGTTGGAATGACTAGATAAAGAGAGAACTCATTAGATGAGTTTTTAACTTTGCTAAGCTGACAGAGGCTACAAAACAAGTCAATCGAAAAGGTGACTTGAACTGCCTCACACACATGATAGAATACAATAATAATTGAAACAACTTTAGGGTGAAGCTTAGATAATGCGACCCGATAATGTGAGAGTAAATCTAGAATGTGCTTAGGTAAGGAAAAGTGAGTCTGAACTTAAGGTAGTCTAAGTAGTAGGAAACAAAGCCAGAAGGAGGGGAGCGAACACTTTCAGAAGAATCGGAAGCTTTAAGCTAGTACGAAGACAAAAAAGGAAACCTACGCATCAAACTTTCTAGGTAGTAGTCGAAAATAATGTTATTAACGACAGAAGAACCAGTGGGGTGGTCAGAATCTTCCCCAGAATTGACATCATCAATTGGGACACAGACTTATTTTACAGAAGTTTTAGCAACGTTAGAGGACAACATTGAGGCAGTGATAATTTCTAAGATTCAGACGAAAGCTCTATCAATTAAAATCACAAGAAACGGTAATTTTGGCGAGATTCGAAACAAAAAATACAGAGAATACATCGGAAAAAAACAAGGAACCTATACACCAAGATAGAAACTAAGAATTTCTAAAAAAAAAAGGAAACCCTGCTAACCTACAACCATAAACACAGTTTCAGGAAAAAAATATGGGGGAAACAGAGGAACTTACAAGATTAGTGGAGTTCGAAGAAAGATCAGAGCAATTAATAAGAAGAGAAATCTATGGAGAATTCAAAGAGAATGAAAAATTTAATTAAAGGAAGTGAAAAGCCAAAAGGAAACAAAAATAAATAATGACAGACTGACTGACAAAAAGTGAAATACCTTTTCAGGAATTCGAGAAGGCGGCGGTGTATAAGTGGAGAGAATACACTGAATAGTGACAGAGTTTGAACACAAAAATCGAAGAAACTATAAAGGAGGGAAAAATAATGGCGGAGGATGAAATCCCAGAATAGTGATAGCGAATAAGAAGGAGAAAATCTCGGCTCCTTAATCGCAACAACTAGAAGTCTACCATAATCATTATAGTTTCAAATATTGAATTAAAATTTCAAAGAATAGACAACTCAATGGGCCAACGATCACAGCCAAAAAGCACACAACACTTCATGAGAGTAGTTTAAGTTGCTGCGATAACGAACTAATTATTACAATCTAAGATATGAGCAAAATAACTCTTTGTATGCAACTTTCAACTATAATCACAGCTTTGTGTATTATTGACTTCTTGGCTGGACGGGGGGTGTCTTATGGTGTTTACCTAGACCAGCAACTAAAGGCCGCTGGCTTCAAGGCCTAGCCCAATATCAATTTACGAATAAACAAAGCCATTCAACCCAAGGTTTAAGTCAACCACGAATTAACAAAGGCAGATCATAGTGATCGTGGACCTAACCATGAACCGAGAGAAGTGGAATGAGGACAAGCACGTAGACACGAACCAAAAAGGTAGGAACATGGTGTGACCCACGATCTTAAGCCTTGGTAATGGGGAACCAAGATCACGCTAGGCTATAAATACAGCAAGAGCAACACTAGCTCAGGTGAGTGACACTAAATTGATAAATTCTAGTTCTTTAAGGAAAAGAATGACTTGGTCGTCAGAGTGTTTCCCCAGAGTTACTTCCAGGCTCTGTCTTGCAGGAGAAGATACTTTATGGTGAATCACAAGTGTTCTACTTTGTTGGATTACCACATCATTGTGAAAATCTCGAGGATGAATTTTTTTTGAGTTGGCATGTAGATCGGACAGTGGTTTATCCAAAAGTCATATAAGTTATCCGGCGGATGGTGATCAGTGGAAGAATATAGATGCTGCATTTTCTGTCTTTGGGAAAAATCCCCTTAACTTGACGCTTGGTTTGTACATGGATGGAATAAACCTGTTCGGTAATATGAGCAGAAATCATAGTTTGTGGCCGGTGATGGTATCAATTTACACCTTACACCCATGATTATGTATGAAAAAAAAGTACATCATGTTGTCTCTAATGATCTCCGATCCCAAGAAACCGGGGAACGATATCGATGTGTACCTATCCCTCTTGGTGGATTAACTTAAGAAGCTGTGAGATCTAGGAATGAGCATGTATGATGGTATTTGAAAGGATTCATTTAATTTGAAAGTCATGTTGTTCTGTACTGTTTACGACTTTCCTGCAGATGGAAACTTGTCTGGATATTCTATTAAGGGTCACATGGCCTGCTCCATTGGTTTGGAAAGAACGGAATAATGTCAGTTAGGCATGGAAGCAATGCAGTGTATCTTGGGCACCAACGATGGCTTCCAACAACTCATCGGTGGAGGAATCAACGTGCTGAATTCAATGGCAAGGTAAATTTAGCTCCCATTCCACCCATATTAACAGGTGCATTAATCTCGAACATGTTGCGTAACTTTTGAAATGACTTTGGCAAGAGGAAAAGGAAAGAAAAGTTTTCGGTAATTGGAAGAAACGTTCCATTTTTAACTACCGTATTGGGAGAACCTTGACGTGTGACAACGTTTAGACGTGTTTCATAATGAAAATAATGTATTTGATAGTTTGGTTGGTACTTTGAGAAATATCCTGGGTAAGACAAAGGATGGAGTGAAGTTAAGGAAATATATGGTTAAAATAGGAAGACCAGAATTGGCTCCTGAGGATAAGGGGCCGAAGACTTACTTTCCCTTTGCTTGTTACACACTTTCAAAAGGTGAGAAAGAGTTTATATGTTCCAGCCTCAAAAGTATGGTTGTCCTGATCGGCTACTCTTCTGGGGTTAGCAATTTAGTATCTGATGAGGGATTGGATTGTGTAATATGAAATCGCACGAGTTAGAGATACAGGAGGAAATAGTAATCTTGTTGTGTGAGTTAGAGATGTATTTCCCTTCTTCATTATTTGACATCATGGTGCACTTATTGGTTCATGTTCTACGGGAGATATTGATATATGGTCCTGTTTATATTCGATGGATGTATCCCTTCGAGAGGTATATGAAGATACTTAAAGATTATTTGAAAAATCAACATCATCCAAATGTTAGTATTGTGACCAGGGAGGTGGTAGAATACTGTATGGAATTCTTAAAGAATCAGGAGTCGGTTTGTGTACCAAAACCACGCCATGCAGGCAGATTGGGTGGCAAAGGTTTGCGAAAAGGAACAACAAGGTTATTAACCCTCGACAAGTTGATGAAAGCACACTTATATGTTTTTGAAAAAATTTGACGTGGTTCACCCGTACGTGGATATGCACATGACCACTATCAAAGAGCATCACCCTAATTGGTGGGAGAAGCAAGTACTTGCTGAACACAATCACACTTTCACTGATTGGTTACGCCATACAGTAATCGGATACTGTCATGGTGACACCTTGAATTGGTTAGAATTCATGCCCTGTGTAACTGCGATTTTGTTCACAGACTTTTACATGAATGGGTTTACCTTCTCAACCCTTGAATGAGACACACACACCGGTACTCAATACAATGGTGTTAGCATAGTTGCAAGAGCTTTACTTGTACGCAACATGAAGGATAAGAATCCCGTGTATGGGAACATGTCTTACTATGGCATTATTGACGAAATATGGGAACTCATGTACACAAGTTTCAAGGTCACACTTACAAATGTACGTGGGTTGATAACAATTTCCTTGGTGCCCAATCAATTTTTGGCGGGCTTCTACCTAAGGGACCTAAATTGTCAATCTACGATATTGGTCACGGATTCAACAAAACCATAAGCTAACTGACATATTAGCAACTTCGCACGTAAATAAAACTGGGCCGATTTGTACAACCCACCCAACGGTTAAAAAATAGGCTTGGACAGTAGTGGGCAGAGATCACATCACATGATTTCTCACATGTATGTCAATATGACCGACATTCATCCAAATTATAAGTGATGTCGGACATATATGGGCCTTTCAGCCCAAAATGAATATATGCGAGCCCAAATGCTAGGTCCAAGTTAAATATTGTGACAACAGTATTTTGGAGTACAATAAAATATAACAATTTTGGCAACATGGAAAAATTAAATATGACTACAGCCCAGCCTCTTAATTCTTCATAATCGAATGTGTGTTGGTCAAACACATACTTGTGTAAGATGCTTAACTAATTCTGGGATGAAAATGATAACCCTGCTTATACAAGTAGAGATGTTATCTTGACTTACGATAGGGCAGGACTCGAACACTGACTCTGGTAATAGGGTTAACTAATTATTCTCCTAAAATGAAAATACTAAATACTTTCTTGAAATGGATACAATAAGCCATCGAATAACATCAACTATGAATATGCAAAACCTATCTTAACCGTCAGACTGGGTAATTGTAAAATCCTCACCCATGTAATGAGGTTAGTCGCCGGGTTTATAGTAAACACTTTGTAATTAAGCTGCTACATAGGTAGGACTCATGTGACATTGGCTATGTCTTACCTTAAACCACATTAGTAGCAGAACATGATATTGTGAAACCCTGAACGTTGTGTAATTGAAAGAGCCCATATCGTCTGGCTTTGAACATGATCGGCTACCCTACTGGCCTGCAACAATCATAGTCGTGGAACTGGCTAGTGTCTAACCTACACTAGTCAAATGTGGATGACTATTACTGTGTTTAAACAGAAAACCTTATTTAGTTGAAATACCTGATTTTGTGAGGCCTAGAACAAGAACGGCTAACGCACTAACCTTCAACATACTTAGCCATTGAACGAGTTATTGTCAAACCCTCATCCGTCTTGACAACTCACTTATTTAGGTTGACTGGTTGTGACTGTGTAAAGAAAAGAGTATGTAATCGCTATATTAGATGGGCTTTGTCTTCAATTTATATGGGAATTTACACGAATTTACCAATCATAAACGTTCAACATGTGATGTTCAAACCCTTAAATGCATATAAGTGTTGTAAACTCGTTGGTTAAAAATGGAAACACTATTTAACTAATAAAATTGATGGTTTTTATCCTTAAAAAGATTTTAAAATGAATTAAAACCTACAATGTGAACTCGCATGATGCCTCTTGCTTAGTGATTGAAGACCGAATAGTTGGCGACGTCGGTCATTCTAAGGGAATGGGCCATTAGGCTAATCAACAGGCCCATGACATGCCAATAAACATTTGGCATTATCAAACTTGCGAGGTTCATCTCATGTCCCGAGGTTAGATCGACATATATCCTACGTTGTACATTCATATGACACGGTCCTATTGGGCCAATGTTGACCCAAATATTGACCTAAATTACATGCGATACATGTCGCACGACACATGAAACATCACAATATTGGCGGGAGACTAGCTTTATGCGGCATACTTGGTTAAAAACCCAAAACACTTTCAAAAGACATTTATTGCCCAAATCGGCGCCCTCTATTTCCAAGGACCCCAGAGTTCTTCATCAACATTTCATTTCCCCTATAACAAATCAAGAAAAAAACACCCAAATCCACTCCAACATATTCACAAATGGAGAAACTTAGGGAAAAGCAAGAGGCCATAATGGGAGGGGATTCCATGAATAGAAATAGTGGTAAGGTTCTATCTTTTCAACTTGTGATGACCATAATATCAATGTGGCTACATCCCTTGGGATGTAATATGGAATGAGTGTTTGTTATTGCTATGTGGCATATTTTTTATTTACTTTATTGTACATTGTGGACTAGATATACATGTAGGGTTCTAGGGTTTCATTAAAGATGTAACTTTTCCATGTGATATGTGCACAACATGAGACAACTTCTTCATGTAGGTTATTTTATATGGAGATAACAACAAATTTTTAAATTTCATAATTTTCTGGTGGTGAAGATAAACTTCATGAAAAACCTCAGTGTTGATTTAATGTCCATAATAAAGGTTGGAATGTAAATAATATATTGAATTCATCATTGAAAAGCATGTTTAATGAACTATATTTTTATGTGTTCTTTTTAAATCCGATAAAAGGAAACTACCCGAAGAAGGGGGGATTTGAATGTCTCAAAAAGACATAGGCAAGGTCGAGGTAGGGAAATTTGCAAGAAATTGATAGACTTGGTGGAGAAAGGCAAGAAATGTCCTATGAAGTTCGATCGCATCGGGAATGACATAGGTAAGGAAAGACATTGGTGGTCTAGTTACACAGGCTTGATTTCTAGGAAAAAGGTAGATATATTCTTGTACGAGTCATGGCCTCATGTTGATGATGCTTACGAGGTAAAATTATGGAGGGCCATGCAATATGACTTCGAGATCGAGGGTGATGATATGGAAAGATTGAAAAAGAGGACCACATAGCGCTTTGGTGAAAGATGGAGAGATTTCAAAACCAATTTGGCAAGGGATTACGTGTTTGGAAGGAAAATGAATTGCAACCCAAGATTTAAGCATCCCTTCATAAGTGAATCCAGTTGGAAGAGTTTTGTTGCAAGAAAACTAGCGGATGAACAATCGGTAAGGAATTTACATTAACATGCATAAAAGTATATACACAATGGGTACATGTTTTTAATTATATGCATGCATTTTTTGGGATAAACATGCTTATGCATGATTGTAGTTTCATTGTTATCGTTGAATGTGTATATTATGTATGCTTTTTAGTGATTTAAAATAGTAAAGGTCCATCATTTCCATAAAAATGAGTAACACTAGGTGAACATTTGACCCCGCACTACAGTAATCGGGCTTTATATCGTTGCTGTCGACTAGTGTGCGACATCGTAGATAAACTATGTTCAGACACTGATTTTTTCCAACAGTGTATGCGACTTTGCATATTGACCTGTCGACCCGTACAACATCATTATCGACTACAGTCCAACATCGGTCAAATGCAGGGGATTTATTACCAATTCAATTCACATTGTTTATTTGTATTCTGATTCCTCCGTTATAATCATTTTATAGGGTTTTAGGGCTAGAAAAAGTTAGCTTGCAAGAGGAAACAAGATGTGCCATACAATGAGTCGTGGAGGTTTCACACTTGCTACTAGAATAACCATGAAGGAAATGTTCTAGGCAAGAGTCTATGATAAATTGTAGTTTGGAATGATGGAAGATAAAGCGAGGGATTCTACGGAATATCCCACGCCCGATGAGATTCCCTAATTTGAGAAATGGCTAAATGGATACAAATGGCGTAGGAAGAGGGAGGGTAAGTTCCACACCGGAGATGAGGAGTTGGTTGCCAAACAAATCATAATTTTTACATGTGGTTTAGTTGATATGATATGAATGCTTGTTCAAGACAAAATTCGAGCAAATGAGATTGATTATTGGTAATTTAAATGAGGACTTAAAATGAAAACAGAGTCGCGTGAGTTCATAAAGGTTGGAGAGAATGACATAGTAGGGGTTGAATTTATTTCATACTATGTTTTAAATTAGCAAGTCATCTTGTGTAGAAAAACTTATTGTGTATACTACTTGTCGAACGTGTTGATGGAGAGAGCCACATCGTGGCGGAAGGTAAAGCGTACACATCTATAAGAGTGCATCTTTATAAGCTCATCTTAAATGATAATGTGGTGGTCAATATCACAAAGGCCCTTGTAGATGGTGTGGTTCTTCCAATCCTAGAAACCAAGGAAAAAACGGTGAACGAGGTGTTGAGAATGTTTGTTGAATTTCGTTTGGTGGATATTCTGGAGAACAGGCCTACAAAGAAGGTATAACATGATAATTGATATACTATTAATTGTGAGTTGAGACAAATGTTTTGTGCATAAATTTTAAGGTTGATTTCATGTAGATCGAGACAAGGATAAGTAACCCAGAAAAATTACCCAATCCATGTGAGGATCCTAAACTAACAAAGTCTCGTGTCTCTAGAATGAAGCCAGCACCCTAAAATCCCTCAAAGGATGGTTCCCTGAATAACATCCACACAATTGTGACAACACACCCTCCCTCATGCTCGTACAAAATTCCCGTGGGAGAAGTGAGTATTTTTTGGTACAAGGTAAATTCTATTATTTGGAAGACTTGTTCAATTTCAATAATGTGCCCCTCCCTTGATGCAACTACATTGCTTTTAAGTATTAATGGACCATCCTAACTTGATACATCGATATTAATAATAAATTTAGCTTCAATCGAGCAATACTAACCATGTTTATAAGCTCTTACATGTACAATCTGTTTCCAAGTTCAAAAGGTGGATAGAAGTTCTTTTCCCATTAAATATCCAACATATCCATGTTACAATGGTGGAGTGTTTGGCCTGTTTAAGCTCGTGGTTGATGCA